>JAJIBD010005577.1:0-113017 GCA_021461705.1 Cryptotis parvus | reverse complement strand
GGAGTAACCTGAAATCTCTGGGTGTGACTCTCAAAAACAAAGAACCAAAAACACCATGATAAAAAAAACAAGCAAACAAAAAGGTTCTATTGGCATAGATCAGAATTTCAGTAGTATTTGTCTTCTACAAATTCTTAAAAGGAAGTTGCTATTGCTGAACTAAGATATCACTTTTTTTTTGGCTTTTTGGGTCATATCCAGCAATGCTCAGGGTTCCTTCTGGCTCAGGAATCACTCCTGGCACTGCATAGGGGACCATATGGGATGCCAGGATGGAACCCTGGTTGGCTGCATGCAAGGCAAACACCCTACCTGCCGGACTATCGTTCTGGCCCCATCACTTTGAGAATCACTGGTCTTGATGAATCGAAGAGCAAATGAAATGCAATACTATCATTTTAAAATTCAACTTCACTTCAAACCACTTATAAGAGTTTAGAAAGTAATTCCATTCTTCCGTATGAGGAAACATTGAATTGTGTGTTGCATTTTAATATTGGTACAACTCTTAAGAATTATTGTAGGTCTAGGGGATGGAGAGATAGTACAATGATAGGACACTTACCTTGCATGCAATTGACCTGAGTTCAATTCCAGCCAGGCACCCAATATAGTCCCCCAAGCCCCCATCCACACCCCGAGTAAACAACGAGCTGAGCACAGATCCAGGACTAAGTCTTGAGCACTGCTGAATGTGGATCTCCCACCTCCCCAACAACAAAAGAAATAGGACATCAACAGACACAAAATGATTCTCATTCTAAACGTGGGGAAATATAGAACTTTATGTTTGAGTAGACACTTTTAAAAATGTAAATATGAATTATTTTATTATATAACAATACTCTTTTGAAGTAAGATACTTAATTAGAGAAGATGAGAGAAAGGAGTAAGGGAGAGTGGGTGAAGGGAGATAAGAAGGGAAAAGTCCCATAAATGGATTATACCTATTTTATGCAAGTTAAATCAATAGCGTACAAAATGACCTTTTACTAGATAAGTAGGATGAAATGTTTGTATCTATCCCAATTTTCTACATTGAAACTTCAATGCCCAGTGTATAGACTTTGAGAGGTTTTGATGAGGTCACTTGTCACTTGTCACTGGGGCAACAATTGCAAAGCAATGGGTTGGCCACATGCAAAGCAAATACCCTACCTTTTGTACTGTTGCTCCGGCCCCAATGTTGTCTTAGGAGCAAGGATTGGGCAAATTTAATAGTATCATCTATATGATACCCAACTCCATAGGAGGGGAGCTACTATTTTCAAAGTAAGCTTTGCATCTCCATTTTAAATGAGGCAAAACTTTTTCGAAATATACTTTTCTAGTATAGAGAGAAACAAATGAACCTTCTTTCTAACCACCCAAGCAGTTAAAAGAAAGGATAAGCTTTGAATTATACATTAAATCTTGTTTATAAACTTTCTAGATGGGTTCATGTGTGGGGCTTGTGTGAATGAGAGGAAACAGAATCAAGTTTTTTAAAAACACATAATATAAATGCCACTCTCAGATTTTTGTTTGACTTTCCGAACTCGGTAACAATTACACTGCAGAGAAATATAAGGGCTATCAATCTCCACTCTATTTCAAGTTGAAACTTCCAGCCAAACATGGAAAAATATAAATGAAATTTCTTTCCAAGCTTTAAACCTTATCTGGCTGAAATGACTAAAGGGGGCAGTTTTTAATTTTCTTTTTATATACACCCAGAGGAAAATAGAAATCTTTCATCTGAAATCTTTCTGACATTTTGACAAAGTATAAAAAAGTGAGAGTCTCCAAATGCGTGATTGCAGTCATTTCCAGTCAACCAAAGGTTTACACACATCAAAATGCTAAGATTTAGAAGTTCTCTTGGACACTGAGGTTTCCATTGTATTTGAAGGAAAAACTAACCTCTCCTTTACGATCAGAGAACTTAGTCATCTGAGTTTCTCACAATTTGCTGTTTTTGATTCTACCTCAGTGAATGCTTTTCACAGCCTTTTCCCACCTTTATTTTGGGTGGAAGGGGGAGTGTGGGTTGCACTCAGTGGTATCTGGGCGTAGGGTATTGTGGTGTCATTCCTGGTGGTACTAAGAGGAATGTATCAGTACAAAGGATTGAAACCAAGTTAGTCACAATCAGCCCAGGGTGTGTCTCCTGCAAAGCAAGTGTCAATCCTTGTACTATCTCTTTGTCCATTCTTTTTATTGGAATCCCACTGGATGGAAAAGCTTCACCACTTAAGAACTTCTAATCTGAGTGGCAAGAAGTAAAATCAGAACCAGGTGCTAGTATGTGTAAAGAAGTAGAAAATTTGGACTGAAAAGAGCAAAATTTCAATATTGCAGCATATTGTATTTGAAAACCTGTAGTTTAAATAAAACTTTCTAATATTTATTTTTCTCCAGTAAAACATTTTCTATTGTTATAATTATGCTTTTAGTTTCAGGTTAGTTTATTCCTATGGTTCTTTCTAGAGTTTAGTGTTTAAGGATTCAATGCTGGGAAAAATGATCAGAAGAATAAGATTGCCTATTAGATGGCCGTTTGTCTAAAAGATAGGCATTGCTTAGAAATCATCTTTGTTTGATTCCCCATTGATTAGGCTATTTCATTCATATATAGGCAAATAAGTAAATTTATCAAATACCAGGTACAAAGTAGACATCTCTTGTTCATGCTATGCAAATCAGCTTAATTTTGCTAAAGAGCATACTCTTCTGTTAAGGTGTTTTGAACACTGGTTTCAATATTAACTAACAAGATGGGAACAATATTTGCTAAAGTTTGCTGCATTGACTCACAGTTTTTAAATGTTTTAAAACGTTTCTTGGGAAGCGTTTACTCTAAAACTCATCACTCATGGAGCCTCTTGGTCTCTAGCAGGTTAAAAGCTATTTCAGAAGCAGCCAATTCCAAGATGTGAGAATCATGTGAATCAGAAATTTGCACTCATAATTTTGAATCAACATTTCTTGTCTTTCAAGGAAAAAGTAGTCTAACAGAAATTATATTTGGAAGCAATGCAAATTTTCAAATGTCTAGAGAAAATGTAAAAGGGAGAAGGGTGCCTTCTTATTCCCAGCTACATTTTAACCTGCATCACTCTTTTCTATCACTGTCCCACAAGTAAGAATTCTGCTGAAGGTCACCCCCTCAGAAGAAAGTAACCACTGGTTGGCTCACAATCTATACAAAGACAATCACAAGTTTTTTTCTCACTCGTCTTTAGAATTTCCTCTTTACCCACCATTGCCATAGCAGGAGTCATTTTCAAGGACATTGCCTTGCAAGAACAAGGTGTAGTTGGAACCATCTGAACTATAGTATGCAGTTGAATCCTGCCAAGGCATCTGTGTAAGCTTTTAAGATTCTGATGGGTGGATTTGGAGAGCAAGTCTTTTTGTGGACACCCAGTCTCCCTTCCTCATTAAGACTGTCACCTTCTAATCTACAGAAGTCTGACTCTTTACTATCTTTTGTTGATTAAGGGAAGTTAGTAAAACAAAGAAGTGGACCTTGAAAAAGAAGCACTAATTCATGGTTGGGTATTTGCCTCTCTATAATGCACAGTAGACCATCTGGCCTACATTTGTGATGCAATACTGAGTATATGGACCATTCGAGATGCTATGTGTGGTAGAGAAGCTACACATAGCAATGTGAGGTTAAGAAGGGAAATAGGTGGCTGCATTTTAGCTTTTTAAGAAGTATTTACACTCTTTTCCAAAAGATCAGACTCTATAGCATTTCTACCAGCAGTGAATTCCAGCATTGGTTGTTTTAGGTTATTAATGACATGTATCTATTTCTCTATCATGAGGTTGCATCTCTTTTGTTTTGCTTTTCAGTTTCCTCTGATTAGTGAGAATGAGTATTTTCCATTTGCCTCTTTGTTGCAGTACGCTGTTGCCCAGTGCCTCTGCATCTTGCCTGGAGTGGCCTCCTGCAGGTCACTTTGTAGATAGGAGGAGGACAGTTTGAATGTGCCAGTATCTTACCATGTATTCATCTTAGCTGGTATAAATATTTTCTCCTCATGCTACCACAATCTCGTGAGACTAGCTAGATCTTACCAGTATATTTACCTGGCCACGTTGGATCTCTAAGTAATTAGACCAGAGAGAAATGCTGTTTGCCTCCAAGCAAGCATGCATGGCTCTCTAATAAGTCTAAAGGCTAATATACAAAATAACTATGAAGTAAAGATGAGGCTTTTGTGAAGGCTTGGAGAAATATTTACCTGGCTGTCAAATGTCCAAAGGTACAGATGCATGCCTTTGTATTCTGAGATACAGTTCATCTCAGATGCCCTTCCTCCATTCTACCCTGCAGGGGCACTTCTAAGGCAGATCTTGGCAGTGCAATATTAACATTTCAAAGGACATAAGTGAGGTCCTGGGAGAAGTTACCTGAGGGGAATTGACCCCCACTGCTTCCTATTGGAGTGGGCAGTCTGAATTGAAAAAACATAAAGGTGTAAACTTCTCTTTTCCAGGGCCTCTTTGACCTTTTTCCTTTTCTCTCCCTTCTCTCTGTTCTTTTCCCTGTTGGGCTTAAACACATGAAGGCGGCCATCTTGGCCTAGGATTCTAAACCTGGGGCCCAGCCAGGAACCCTAAGTCCGGGGGTTTTCCCTGTTGCTGGATTGTATAACAGAACCTGTGAGAGTAAAGCCTTTTGAAACTTTGCTGGCTTCTCACATCTTTCTCCATCTGATGACTGCCGATCGCTTGGGGCAGAGGGGGATCCCTATACCTTGCTACTAGATTTTGTCGAGGTGCCCAGCATTCTTTGGTGCCTCTTGACCAACAGTAAGCCTTCTTTGAGAAAGTTTCTCTTCCTCTCTTACCCTCATTTTGAATGGGCTTGTTTGCTTTTTCTATTAATGCTATCTATTTATCTAGTAGCCCATTATCGATGGGTCATAGGCAAATATTTTGTCCCAATCTGTGTGATGCCTTTTATTAAGATCATTGTTTCTTATCTACTGCAGTTTTCTGGTTTTATGTAGTCCAATTTGTTTATATTTGTAGCTACTTATAAACCAATGGCATCACATCCTTGAAAATACCTCTATCTTCTATATCCTAAAGTGTTATGTCTTTGTTTTTCTCAATATAGCTTATGTATTATGATATTGGGATCTTTAATCCATCCTTATTTGACTTTTGTGCATGGTATTAGAAATGGGTCAGCATTATTATTATTTGTTTTTGCCCATGACCAAACAATTTTCCCAGTACCATATGTTAAGGAGGCTTTTCTTGGTTCCCCAAGTTTGGAAACCCAAGTGTCCAAAAACAGATAACTAAAGAATCTATTTAACATAAACACAAGGGGATATTGATTGATTTTAAGATTAATCATGTAATTGACTGCTACATGGATGGATTTGAAGAATATCATGTTGAGTGAAGTTAGTCAGAAGGAGAGAGAGACAGACCTGCATTGTTGCCTTTTAAGTGTGATATAAAATGAGAAATTTGGGGGTATAACAAATTCTTAAAAGCAATAGGGTGAGGGGAGACTACTGTATCCACTGAAAGCCAGTTGCCTTACTACAAGCCTGACCTGCTGTAATGCAAAATGTCTGCAATATGACAGGCACTTGGAAAGAGGAGGAAATAGTGGGGTCTTAGTTGGCACCCTGTTTTCTCCATACCCTGACACTGCTTCTAATCTCAGCCAATAGGTTTGGGTGCACATAGCCTGACCAAGTTTCTCAAGCTGCAAATCGAGTCTCTCATCCAGGCCAGACAGAAATCTTCCACTTTTTACTGTTAACAACATTTGGCCACCATTTTATTTGTTCCTTTAACCACCAGGTCAAAAAGCCTTAAATAACAAGCAACAAAGTTTATACTTAATGAATTCTAAAATTGTTCCTATAAGAAAATCTCTTCTCCAAAATTGAATGCCTTGAATACATTATTCTTATGTATCAAGAGAGCACCAGCTTTATTACCCATGGATTGGTTTTGGTTAGACTGATGGATGAGTATGCCAATTTGGGGCGGGAAGAGTAGACATATCAGGTGGTACTAAAGGCTAACTCTGGGTTTTTTGCTCATAAATCACCCCTGGTGGGCATGGAGACCATATAGGGCGCCAAGAATTGATTCTGAACAAGGCATGTGCAAGATTAACACCTACTTGTTGTATTCCGTCTAAGTATGCTAACGTTTCATCTTAATTAGATATAATGAGGACACAAGTAGTTGCCTAGATTTAATTAATCAGTGCTTCAGTTCATTGGATTCTTGGTGGGGAAATGTTACTTTATTGATCTTTTAATTTATAACTTTATAAGTCATCAATTTAGTTACAGTCATTCAATATTCTAACACCAATTCCACCACCATTGCACATCCCCAATGGTAAAAATCATTATATAATCTGTTTCTTTTAATTTTATTAAAAATCTTTATCTTAATGTGCATATATTGTTGCTGTGGCCTTGCTCTTTGGTGTATCCAGATAGCCTCCACATGTATGGTTTTGATGTGAATGAATTCTCTTGATTACTACTGAAACACATTTTGGAAGAAGGGGGGCATGCAATATCAGAATAGCCTGTCATAGACATGGAGTATTCGAGGCGGTAATGGAGAGGATAAAAACATTGGTTGACAGGTAAACTGAAGAAAGGACATAGGGACTGCTAGCTACTTTCTGTCTTTGAAATGTACATTCTGCTTGCTAGTTCTTCAGCATGAGCTGTTGCAAGGATTCAATTTGAGGGAGAAAGGTGTTATCAAAACTATATTGGCTTTAAATGTGAGTAAGTACTGCTAAGAAGCTTCCATACAAAAGATTTGGGCTAGCCGGAGTGGTGATTCACTCATCTTATGGCTACCTGTTTAGGACGTTCTCCGATTATTAAAATACCCATCTATAACATAAGGACAACACTATTTTTCTGTCTTCCCTTCCCTTCCCTGAATGGGACCAGTTTTGGAATGCACCTTTTATTTCCTTGCCTTCCCTTTCTTTTCTTTTCTTTCACTCAAGTGGAAGAACTGCAGCCAAATATCCTAGAATTCAACAAGGATTCCTGCATTCTAGGCCTAACTCTCAGATCTGGGAGATTTCAGTCTTTCATAGACCTGCTTAATTACTCTGCTTCCATTTTCTCATTCACAAAAAGGAGACAAGAAGGGTCAGAGAGGAAGCACAGGGGTGAGGCATTGCCTTGCACTAGATGACCCAGGCTTGACCATCTACCACTTAAAGTCCTGGGAACTCCACTAGGAGTGATTCAGAATGATCCTGAGGAGCAGAAGAGATAGTTCAGTGAGTTGGTTTCTTTCTATGCACACAGACACTCACGTTCAATCCCCTGCATGTGGTCTTCTGAGTCCTGCAAATATGATCCCTGAGCACATAACTGGGAGTATTCCCTGAGCCCAAACAGCTCCCCACCAAAAAAAAAAAAAAGAGATACATGATAAGCAGTAACATCTTAAATAATGATTATCTTGTCTGAGGATTTATCTATTGGTTTAGGGCTTGGGGATATATCTGTGGAATCAGGGGTTATTTCTGGTTCTGTCCTCAGGAATGACCATTAAGGATACTTCAGGGAAACATATGTGGTGCCTGCGATCAAACTCAGGTCAGCCCCATATAACACAAGCGCATTCACTCATTTCCTATCTCTCTAGCTCCATGTCAAAGGATCAAATGAGCTGATAAAGAGAAATGAACTTGAAACAGTAGTACTTGAGGGATAAATCACCCATAAGAGAGAGTTATGGCCTAAGATCCTTGTATTAACAAGAGCAGACAAAAAATGCATTTTCTGAAAAATACTATGTTGTTGTTGTTGTTTGTTTTTGTTTCGGGGCCACATCTGTCAGTGCCCAGGGCTTACTTCTGGGTCTGCTCTCAGGCTTTACTCCTATAAGGGTTGGGGTCAGTATAGGGTGCTGGGGATCGAACCTGGGTCAGCCACATGCAAAGCAAATGCTGTGCTGTCCCTGGGACCCCTCTATAAAGTATCTTCTAACATTAGATCTCTGGACATGACCCTTAAGTCAGCTTCCATGTTCATCAGGATATTATTACAGCCTCCAAACTAAATACAGGGTTTGCTCATTATCCTTGGCTCTACTCGAGTTCTGCTTTCTGGCTTCAGTTCTTCAATCTATATTTTGAATAAACATAGTTTCAGTCACTTTGCCCCTTTCTGTCAAATTTTCATTATTCACTCCTCTGCAAGAATGTTGCAATTTTTACACTACTATACGTGCTCTTGGAAATCTTTTGTACCTCCTTAAGTTGAGAATTATCAAATATATTGTAACACATATCAAAATGTATTACATATTGCAGTTCCATTAAACTTTATTGTTGTTCTGAAATAGAGCTTGATTGTCTTATCTTCTTCTATATCAGGCTTCAGTTAATTATCTGCCATTTATTACATGCTCAATAAATGTTTGTGGATTTAATACATTAAAGAAAAGTATAGATGAAGCAGAGAACCAATACTATTTTTATTGCTTGTGAAAATTCTATGCCCCATAATGCCTTTCACTTAGAGAAAGACATTTTTATCATTCTAGATTCCAAGACATTGTTTTCTATAAGTTACTTTATAATTAGAAGTGAACTTTATCATCCTCTTTGTCTTCTTTCCTCACTATTATTACTACTAATAATAATCTATTTTGAATTGATAATAAATCTGGATCCATGTGATAGGATTTGTACTTCCTTCAGTTCTTGCAATATTATTAGATTTATGTTAGCACTGAGTCATTTCAAATTGAGTAAGAATGATTACTACTTTTTCCGTCGGTTCATCATCGGTGGAGAGAGAAAGCAAGAAGACCTTTCATTCTTTGGAAGGCAAGAATCTAAGAAAAGTGCTGAATTTTGCAGTCTAATTAACCTGTTTAATTTTGAGAACCAAGAACTTACTTCTCATCTCCTCTGACATCCTGGGTTTCCATGGTATAAATGGTGAGTACATAAACAGATAGATGCTTAAGAAAGACAGAGGTAGAGGAGAAGGAAAATAATGCAGAAGAAGAGAAAATCTGAACATTGAGTGCATGGAAACACTGAAGACTCAGGGGAGGTTTGCACTCTGCTAAATGAGTAACTGGGTATGAGCAGCTGTGCACAGTCTTAATGGAAGAAAAAAGATAATGTTATGTTTTGGCTGTAGGACTATTTATGTTGCAGAAGATCTGTACTTTGGGAAGTTCATGGGTTATTATTATTAATACATATGTTTCAGTGGCACAGAAGCAATTTCACACACACAACAGATGAAAGATGTAAGTGAAATTGGCAATTGGTTCACATATTGGTTCCTGGGTCCATGTTTTTTACTTGGTTTTCAGTTGTTTTTCTTTCAGCCAAGAGATGAAAAAAGAATACCAGGTAGGCAAGTTTCCAATTTTCTCCACAAAGTGTGGGCTACCCCCATAAGCATTAATTGCAATATACTTTATATTTCTTTTTCATGAGAAGTGTTGGATTAGGAAATACAGGCTCATCAAGCAAAGACAGAATGCTGGCTACCATTTGGACCTCACAAGATATTTTTGGAAACATTTTCTGGAATGGTGAATGGAAAAAGGACAATCTCAAAGCCCACCATTGAAAAGCAATCCACAGGCACGTTTGATTATGAAACCCCATCTCAGGTCTATAAACTTGGAAAAACTTATTTTTTTTCTTGGACTGTGTCAATCATTTGTTAAACATAAGAAATGAATTATGCATTTTATTTTTCAAAATTCTCTGAAATTGTGAAAAGTTGAAATGAATAAAATAATAACAGTCCTTCTATCTGGCAGGGGATAAAACATGACTTAAAAATACATGATCCTTAAAAATGGAAACCTTAGTACAAAGCCTAGCCTAGAAGTGAAACACAATCTCTATAGATAAATGGTTTTATAGATTTGATTTTCCTTTCTTCATCATGTTGCGGGTTTTGTCTATAAAGTGATGATAAATATAAAACCATGTAAGTTTAGTAATGTTTAGTAATGAAATACTGATTTTATAAAATAAGTTAAAAATGAAGTCATTCAACATTTTGGTACTTTGGTGTAAAAGATCACTTGAAAATGTTTTTGAGTTTTACCAATTTCACTGTTTCTATATATTTATCATGAGTTGTCACTGATTATCTTCTTTTTTTATTAATAATTTTATTATACCACCGTGAGATATACAATTACAAAGATGTTCATGATTGGGTTTCAGTCACACAGTTCCAGTTCCCATCCCTCCACCAGTGCCCATTTCCCACCACCAATGTCACCTGATTTCCTCTCCCCTCCCCACTGATTATATCTTAAATTAATTTAAGTAGACTTTCAGACAGGTAGACTTTTAGATATTTTCAATCAACTGTCTCAGTGATCTTGTATTCCATTTCAAGAATTAATATGCAATGTCTCAGTATTCCACACGGAAAGAGTGCGGGAGTGGAACCCACTGATAGGTTTTGCGCCGTTCTCACTTCCTTGATTGAGAAGGAGTGCTACTACAAGTGCTAGAGCGTAGTAGACATTATTTCATGATAATTATGAATATTCATAATTCATAATACTCATAATTCATGATAATTATGAATCAAATAAAAACTAGAGTGCCCTATGACTTAACTCACAATTATATCCTATCTAATATTTCCTTGACAAGATAATATATGAGATAATAAAATATACTTTTCTTATAGATGAGTTGAGTCTCTTTGGATATTGGTGTCTTCAATTGCAGGTAGGAAAAGATGGCCAATTTTGTTTTATTAAAATATTAAAAACAATTTAGTACAGAATCAATATAGTGCCTGATTCCTCATAGAAAATGGAAATGTTCTAAATCGGAGGCATGGTCAACAAATCATGAATGTTGGGGCTGTCCACATGTCAGGGCTGTCTGGAATTCCCAACATTATTAGGTCCATCAGGTTCCTTGGCTGAGTTTGGGGTCAACTACTGATGGACACAGAAACAAGAACAACAGTTCTTAGAAGGGTAGGTTTTAATTTTCCATACTCCAGCAGAGAGAGAGAGAGCTCATCCCAGCAAATCAGGGTAGAATCAAGACAGCTGAGCCGAGCGAGCAGGACAGAGCCCTGCAGAGTATAGCAAGACAGAGCCAAGCCAAGCCACGTCCACCCCTAAAAAAGTACTAGAGCTTATATAGTTTATAAAGGGGAGGGATAGGACTTCGCCAGCTGGGGCAAAAGGCAAAAGGCTTTTTAACTTTGAAAACAAGGAAGTGATTAAGGTGCAAAACCTATCAGTGGGTTCCACTCCCGCACTCTTCCCCGTGTGGAATACTGAGATGTTGTTTTTCTCATCTTGGGCAAATAAACTATTTTCAGTGTTATATATAGTAATTTTTGTATAGACATAGTAAGAGAGACAAATATTTTTATATATCAGGATTCACTTATATCACTTGCCTTCCCATTGTTCATCTATTTGCTCGAGTGGGTGCCAGTAACAGTGACATCTATATTCATCCCTGTTGTGTGCTAGTGTAGCCCAAGGGTATCTGCTCACTACAGGAACACAAAGAGCTCAAACCGCTCATTCAGGTCATGGGAATGAGGTCTAATATTGTTACTGTTTTTGGCATATCAAATACGACACAGGTAGTTTGCCAGGCTCTGCCATGTGGATGAGATACTCTTGGTAGTAGGTAGGTTCTCAGTTCTTCCATTTATTGATGAACCACGGCCACAAAGCAGGCGTGCATAATGGGGGAGAGCCGGTGGCAGCTCTGCCCCATGTATCTGTGTCTCTGGTTTATGGGCGACGGCTGTGGAGCAGTTTGTGGTCGGGTCCACCAGGCCTCCCTGACCAGACAGTGGGAGGAAAGGGGACCCCAGCTCCATCTCCATGGAATCCTGGTGACTTTAGCCACTGAGACCAGCATACCTGGTTGGGATTAGGGTGACATTTCCTGGAGGGATGGCTCCAATCACTCATACTGTATTCCTTTCACCAGATTGACCACTGCAATCCCTTTAGCATCCTATTGATTTCTTTAGGTCATCACAGAACTTGCTCTGTGACCCTGTCTCCCTAGCTTTGGGTCAGAACAAAGCCTGCTTAAAGTCTTGCACTCTGGAGCAGAACACAGAGCTGTGTCATGTTGAAGCCAGGGTGGTCACTTTTCTTGGTTCCATCCAGGTCCACAGTTGGACTCTCCCTTTTTTTGGGTGTGAGTCATTAGAATCAATCCAAAGGTAACTGAGGTATTTATTGAAGAAATGTGGTGCAAGCCTAGGAGTGACTAAGCTTAAGTGTGTTCCTGTGTCTATACAAAAGGACTGTATCTCCAATACAAGAGCATACAAAGGACACAAGGCAAAGAGAAAAGCAACAACTCAGCATGCCACAGCACCTTGTCAGAAATTTGACATCCTCTCTGTGGGTGACAGAGGGCTTCAAACAAAATGGAAAATAACACATGGGAATAGGTAAAGCTCAAATAATGCAGCAGAAAATTGCAAACAGTGAAATTAATTTATGATTTTCAGACTGAAACAAAACATTCATCACTACCAAAAATCCTTAGTTAACATTTAACCAGAACTACCCGAAATAATTTTTTGATGAGAGGGAATTAAGTCCTATCTAGTAGTGCTCAAGGCTTTCTCCTAGCTCTGTGCTTAGGAAATACATCTGGCAGGGCTTAGGGGACCATCTGGGGAGCCAGGGATTGAGCCTTGTCAGCTGAATACCAGGTAAACACTTTATCTGATACACTATCTTGCTGGCCAGCTATGAAAGATATACCGTATTATTTGTCCTGGGATAAACCTAATGAAAAACTATCCTGTACACCCAAGACTTTGAGTAGAAAATGAGGAAAAGTTATCAGAGAGATGCAAATGGCATACTGACCATGTACAACTAAACCTACAATGAACAGGAACAACTTTTCCTGAGAACTGCATATATCAAAATTCATAGGCATGTTATCAGATATATAGTCTTACAAAGGAATACTGGGATTTTCCCAGCAACTGTAACTACTTCTAAACTATGCCACATAAATATAAACTTCCTTCTCTTCAATCTTTAATTCCATCCTTCCATTTTAAAATGCCAATACATACATATATGCATATTTTCAAAGAAAGGGAAATATTCACTGACCAAAGCCATCCCTGAAAGGTTATCTCACTCTTCACAATATTTCCTTCTTTCATTCATTTTATTATTTCTTTTTGTCATTAGGGTTTGTTTACAATTTTTCTTTGTGAACATTGTATTTTGTAATATCAAGGTTTTCTTCAACATAATTAAATCCTACCTATCTATGCCTCACTAGGGAACATGCTTCATAGAAATTAACTGTTCACTTGCACTGGCTCTCCAGCTCGACTTAGAGCAGCATCTGAGGGTCTGGTTACCAGAAAAAATACATCACTTCCCTGTTATTTTCATGTCATTACTTTATTCTGAACCAGTAGATGTGGTGCTGCTGCTTCCTTCAGGGAATAGTAAACTGCATTCTGAGCATGCATATATATGACTTGGTTCACTTTTTTTATTCCACCTGTGATGGATTTTCTTTCACACTTTCCATATCACATGTTTGTGCGCTTCCAATCACTGTCACTGTATCACTGTCTTCCCGTTCATCATCGATTTTCTCGAGCGGGCACCAGTAACATCTCCATATGACCTGTCTCATGCAAGTAGAGCCCAAGGGCACCTGCTTGCTCCAGGAACATAAAGAGCCTCAAACCATTCCATCAGGTCATGGGAATGAGGTCTATAATTGTTACTGCTATGTGGCATATCAAATACAACACGGGTAGCTTGCCAGGCTCTGCCGTGCGGGTGGGATACTCTTGTAGTCATCTCAAAATCCAGCATTTATTGATGAGCCGGGCTGTGATAGGCTGGTCTGCTGGGTGGAGTTCTGACGAGGGGGAAGTCCGGGTGTGGAAAATGGAGGCCCTCGTGGAGTGGGGGTGGGGGTTGTCTGGCTTGTTGTGAGGGCTCTGCTGGGGTGGTGGGCCAGGGCTAGAACCTGGCCGCCTCATGAGCAGCTGGGCACAGTGAGAGCCAGTAGCAGCTCTGCCCCATGTCTGTCTCTGGATCAGCATACCTGGGCGGATTAAAAAAGACTGCAGCAGGGGTGGATGTGACTGTGTATGTCACGCCTTGCATCTATAAGGCCCAGAGCCTGATACTGGTTAGGGAGGGGAGGCAAAAACCTCAGTAATTTCATGTTGCTTGACCTACATTATTATTAAGTGCTTCCAATCACTTGCTAAAAATGTGTGATCCTAGAATGAAGCAGACTTGAAGACTGAATGGAAGCCTGTATATATAAATTCACTCAAGAGAACCTTCTCAGTAAGATGGAACATAATTCTAATTTATATTTTTGTGGGTTTGTTTTTTTTTTTTTTTTGGGTCACACCTGGCAATGCTCAGGGGTTTCTCCTGGCTCTGCACTCAGGGAATTACTCCTGGCAGTGCTTGGGTGACCATATGGGATGCTGGGGATCGAGCCCAGGCTGGCACAGGCCTGCCGCATGCAAGGCAAACACCCTACCGCTGGGCTATCACTTCAACCCCTATTTTTGTGTGTTTTGTGGAAAGAGAATAATGGTGAAATTTCTTATATCCACAAAATGTAAACGTTCACAAGCAGGTATACGTTTGAAATAGGATCACTGCAACAACAATGAAGGGATGAGAAGAGAGGGTTTTAAACAAAAGAAGGGCGGAGCAATAGCCCAGCGGGTAGGGCGTTTGCCTTGCGCGCCGGCCCGTGCCGGCCCGGGTTCGATCCCCGGCATCCCATATGGTCCCCGAGCAACGCCAGGAGTGATTCCTGAGTGCAGAGCCAGGAGTAACCCCTGAGCATCGCCGGGTGTGACCCAAAAAAGCAAAAAAAAAATAAATAAATAAATAAAAAAAAATAAACAAAAGAAAAATCATGCCAAAAGTAGTTCCTCGTAGTTCTTTATCAGACTATAGGAATTATTAAGGAGTAATTTCAGCCTAAACTAAAATATAATAGATTTTATGTTTATTTTTTGAGTCTTCCATTTATTTAACATACAATTTTCCATTTTTCCATAATAACAAATCAAAGGTAAATGCTTGTTCATAAATAAATTATATCCAAAATAAAATTTTTCCATGGAACATATTTTAAGAAATATAGTACTTTCTGTTTAACAGAGTTTGCTTCTGGTGGCCTATAAATCTTTGAATTCCCATAATATCCATGAAGAAGTCACTGCCATTAGATGAATACATTCTTGATGTGGGCATATAATAAGAAAAATTATAAATGGTTTTCTGTTGGTTGAAGTAATATGGTTCTGAAACCGTTATTATTCATTTACCTGGAAAAATAACCCATACTGGTATTTTGACATGATTAATTTAAGCTATCCTGAATCTCCTGAAAAATAATGTAAGGAGGGGAATAAGAATGACACACAATTATTCAATAATCTTAAATTTTATATTAAAATATAAAATTTAAACAGATTGGAGTACTTTGATCTTAGCATGTCAAAATGCTAATCCAAAGAATAAATTAAGTTATTCAATTATGATAGATATCTCAAAGACTAAGTATTCCAAAGAAAGCAAAAAAACAAAATGTAATGTTTTAAGAAACAATAACATCTATCAGATGACTCTTACAATTATTTCTTCTCTTTATAAAGTTCCCAAAAATATTATTGGGAACCAAATAATATATTTCCCAAAAAATATTATTGGGAAAAAATGCCATACAAAGAAAAAAATTTCATCTTTCTTTGATATTTAGAGTATCAAAATCTCTAGAGTAGAGAAGATGATGAAACCGTCTAGAGTAGATGAACTATAAATAAATATCTAGAGTAGATGAAATTATCATGCCAAAATTTCAGTTGACATTCTGGGAGAATTGTAAAGACAAGTGAGGAACTAACCCAGACAATAATAAAATTTTGTAACCTTAGAGGCTTATGGAATTTGGCAACAAGTGACAGATGATTTGAAAAGAGCGCAAAGGGGTTAGCCATGGTGTCCAGGGACACGGCAGGGGCGGTGCTGACTGCAAGAAAAGAGTCTGGACTTTCATACCTTCCGTCCGACCACCCACAGTTGCTTCTAGTTTTTTAATCAAGTCGACAACCGTGGCTGCCTGAATGTCAGAGAGCTGGCCCTGAAGTCTCGCGGCAGATTCAGTACATCTAACATATAGAAACAGATACATTGGATTTTGTGGTTTTTAAGTCCAAGTTTATGGGGTCATGTCTTGAGTGTAAAAGATAAATTCAGCCAATCCCATTCCTTCTCACATTTTCTTCTATCAATTATTAGTAACTGGGAATATCACTCCATTCCAGCAAACAGAGGTTGGAAGATCCTTTTCTGTAGAAACTGGAATGTGATATTTACTTGCAGAGTCCACCAGAACCTTTGACTATGTCCTTCCTTCACTGTCTAGAAGAATGAACATTAAGGATATAACCCAGAATTAGAATTATCTACCAGGATCAACGTATTGGAGATATCTGTCAATATGTCACAACAAACGTCAAATTTCAGACCATCTGGCATGCATCAGATGAATCATCCTTTCTCATGTGTTACCAGCCATTCGCCTTGAAGTTCCAGACTCCCGGTCCTTCCTGATTTACATCTTATTATTTGTTGCTTTTTTGTTTGTTTGTTTTTCTTTTGGTTTTGGGATTACTCCCAATGATTCTCAGAGCTAACTTTTGACTGTATTCAGAGAGCACTTCTGGCTGGCTCAGGGACCACATGGGGTGCTGAAGCCTGCTGTCTATACGGCAACCTGTCCTGAGTCTTAGCTAATGATCTATGCTGCTATTTCTCCTTGTTAAACTTAGAATCCTAATAGATTTGTCATTCTTTGGTAATTATAGATATATGCATATATGTACATATCACTTGTCACTTGTCTTCCCGTTGTTCATCAATTTGCTCGAGTGAATGCCAGTAACTTCTCCATTCATTTGGAATGAGGTCCATTATTGTTACTGTTTTTGGCATATTGAATACACCACGGGTAGCTTGCCAGGCTCTGCCGTGGCTCTGGGTTCATCACAGGGGGGCCCAGTCTTTTGCTATGTTAGATCATCAACCATCCAAGGCCCATGGGGCAGAGCCCTGGGTGTAGACAAGCCTGTCTCCTGTTTGCCACCTGATAATGCAGCCAGGCACTGTAACCACACTTGCAACACCTCGAGAGGCAGGATATAATAATTATATATAATATGTATATAATATATATATATTCCCCATCTCTCTGTACTATGATGGTACAAAATATGATGTACAAAATATGATGGTATTTTGAAGGTTCAAGTTACTAGAGAGGAATCCATAGAGTTAGGGGGGAAATTTTATGTCATTCACAACATATCTTAAGTAAATGGCAAGCCAGACTCTGATCTCTTCACACACACACCTATTAACAAATATAGATCTAATACATTACATGGAGGTCAAAGATTTCCCAGATTTGTTTGCCAGCCAGAGGTTTAATTAAAATATGGATAACTCATTAAGGATAACCAGAGTTTTAATTAAAAAATTTGTAGTCTATAAATAAAGACACCAAACAGTGCCGAGAAAAGAGGGTAATTCAGGTGTCTGACAATAATAGCAATAATAATAGCAACCAAAACAACTAATGGAGCATTATAACAAAGAAAACTTTCTTGACCTTCAAAAACAATTGAGCTTCTTAAAAGGTAGCAGAAATCTAGAGATCTCTCTTAGCAATTGAAACTAGAGGTAGAAGCTGGAGAGATAGTTTAAGGGCTAAGGAACATGCCTTGCATGCAGCTGACCCCAGTCTGATGCTCAGGACCTCACGGTTCTTTTGTGTATCACTGGGTGAAACTCTGGAAGCCCTTGACACTGTTGGGTGTGGCCTTGGATACCACTAAACACAACCAGAGTGGCCCACGTAATCCCCAGCTACACAGGGCCCAACGGCAATGTAAACTTCTCTGGCTGGCATAGTGAGCCAACAGACCTATGGCCAAGAACTGTCAGGACAGTCCAGTGAGCGGTGCTTGGATGCCCTGGAAAAAAAATCTTGCTAGGTTTTGAACTGAAGCAGAGATATTTTATATTATTTTATTTTTTGCTTTTTGGGGTTACCCAAAAAGCTCAGGGTTACTCCTGGCTCTGCACTGAGGAATTAATCCTGGTGCTGCTTGGGGAACCATATGGGATGCCGGGGATCGAACCTGGGTCTACCGTGTGCAAGGTAAATGCCCTACCTGCTGGACTATCCCTCCAGCCCCATGCTGAGATATTTTAGTTTATTTAATTTGGGAGGCAGATATCAAAACTCTTAATCTCTGATGCCACTGGGAGCCAAACAACTTCTCTGCATTGGATTATTTCTAAACACATTTTCTCATGGAGTATCATTTTAATTATAAGCTTTAGGAATCAAGGGAGGTAAACATATAATAAAAGCATCATGTAAATGATGGCTGTGCTGGAGGAAATCATTTTTCTTTTTGTTGTTTTGAAGAAATGATGGAATATGGTTTTTATTACCATCCATCATGATTAGTAAAAGTAAGATAAAGCCCTTTGATGTTTTTTTTGACTTGGTGAATTACAGTAGAACAGGAGCAAAGTCATAAATTGTGGACTGCATTTCACAGGAGCTAACAATAACCTCTCACAAAGATGTCTCAAGGGTATATCTTGTGAACTAGCAACGAAGTTTTCCTGGTAATAAGATATGGAAAAAGTATTAATTGGTGAGGAAAGTACATCCAGGGTGGATTGCAGTTTATATTCTTGATGACTGGAGATTTTTAGATGGATATCTTGTAAACATTTCCTAAATTTTCTGTATATTGAACAAAGCACAGTCATGGATTTGCCTCTTCAGAGTACTTAGAGTACAACTTATTAAGCTTAATGGGAATGCAAGCGCATGCTTAAGTTTGACAATTCTGTTTTCAGTGATTTTTCTTTTTCATTCACTACGCTAAGTCAATGGACACAGATTTTAGTCTTTTCAGATTATATAGCAAAAAGTTATTTTCTTGTGGGTTTCTTAATTTTCCTATTTTCCTATGCTTCCTAAATTTCAATTTTGATTTATTTTTAATTTGAATCACAGTAAGATACCCAGTTACTAAGCTGTTCAGGATTGGGTTTCAGTTATATAATATTCCAATACCCATTTCTCCATCACTGTACGTTTCCTACCACCAATGCCCCCAGTTTCCCTCTCACTCCCTCCTCCCTACCCCAATGAAAATAACATTGCCACCATTGTCAATAGGAACAAAATGAAAAGCATACATAGCTTAGTGTGGTGTTGGGAGGATGGGAATAGAAGTCCCTGGTATAATTGTGAGGCGCTTTCTGTTCTGTTCAGACAAGTAGGTATCTTCCAAGGTAGATACTCAGGATAGTGCTAAGTGCATCTTTTCTTTCTGAAAATGGACAGTAGGCTAATTGAGTTTGGCATTGACTTGTTCTTCTTTCTCTTCTTCCTTGAACACTGTCTTCAGTTTTCACTTCCATGCTTTCTAGATTAAGTATTTGAAACATAAAAATGCTACAGCACATGAACACATATAAGCTTAAAATATTACTGGTATGCTTGCAGGAAAAAGTGACTAATTTAGATATTTCTAACTCCGAAATCTGAAGTCTACCTGAAAGAGTGATTGTTCCAGGTAACTTATTATGTGAAACAATCCATAACATGATTTCTGAATATATGTAATGATATTTTATAGACTGGGAAAATTACAGCTCTGCTGCACCTATTCTGAATGCACTAATAATATTGCCAACATCTTGTGGAAAGCTTCCACTAAAAATCAGTTCCATAATTATGGAATGCTCCCACAAAAGTTAATTTCATAGTAGAACATTATATTTGACTGTTTCCAAGAACTCACAACCTTTATCTAACTGATAATAGGCTTGGGGCACTCAGGATATTGAAACAATAATTTCCAATATGTTATAGTAGGTAGGAAATCATGTTTCCATTGGCTCCACAGTTGTTGGAAAGGAACCAAGAATAAAATTTCCCAGTCTAAACTCTCTCTCTCTCTCTCACACACACTCATCTAAATACATCATTGGTGGTGGGAATGAGACACTGGTGGAGGGACGGGTGCTGGAACACTGTATGACTGAGACCCAATTATGAACATATTTTTAATTGTATATCTCATGGTGGTACAATAAAAAATAAATAAATTATATGTTAGAGCACAAACAGATATTGTGTGCTTTAACAATTCTCAAATCCTTGACACTTTTATTTTGACTCATATTATATTGTTCTGCTATAAATTTTCATTTTGTTTTTTTCTAAACATTATCTAAATTCCAGAAAAGATACTTCAGTAGCCCTAATACATAGGAAGTGCTTAATAAATTATTTTTAAATGAGGATGGAGTGCATCTAAAATAAATTGCTTAGTCTGGAAAATGTATTCATTCTGGTTATAATTTAAGTGCCCGCAAACATCGAACCACTTGGGAATGTCTTACCAATCATTTACTGTGATAATTTGACCAATGACTTGTCTCTTAACATCGTTAAAATACATGTTGATGATAAGTAAATGCACTAAAGTCTTTTTCTAATTACCAAGGTAGATATCAGTTAAGGATCCAGAGTTTCATGTCTGGTTTATGTCTTGAGTACATTGTTAAAATACTCCGTGGAACTGAGAAAATTGGCCCTACACATGAATGTTGATGTCTGAAACTATCTCTTCTCTATCATTGCAGCTAGTTACAAAAGGTTACTACCTCATCACTAAGTTAGGAACACAAACCATTGAGCCACGTGTCTCAAAGTAAGGTCTCTATAATTTATCCTCAAAACTTTTCCCGTGGAAGTTAAAATTAGTTTTCAGATGGCCCCAAATCTTTTATCAGTTGGTCCCTCTTCTTTCTCCTCTTTATCTTATACCCATTCTTAAGTATTCCCCTATAAATCACCCACACAAGAATCCATGTCTCAGGAATTGCTCTGGTGAATAAACTCTAAAACACGTATTTTCTATCTACCTAAGTCTTACCAATTCTTCAATTCCTAATTGTAAGATAAACAAGCGATTTGGAGACAACCGCTGGACTAGAGTGGTTACCTACTGGATCCCACGAGATGTCAAAAGATCACATGGCCGCCCACCACAAGATGGTCAGACTTCCTTGTTAAGAACCTGAAGGAACGGTTTGAGGCTCTTCATATTCCTGAATCAACCAGATGCCTGGGCTCTTGGCACTTGATGGTCCAAGGAAATGTTACTGGTGCCCGCCGAGCAAATCGATGAATACGGGTTCAAGTGATCAAGTGATCAAGTGAAGACAAACATAGATCCATTCTAAGTATTGTATTGAGTTAAAGTAGTTTTTTGTATCATCTCCATAGTTCCTCACAGCTCCATCCAAGAGAAAACCTGATCTTTCCCCTATAACTTTCATCAGCAAATGCTCCAGAGGAGAGCCTTCTACTGATAGTATACCACCTACATGCAGAGCCTGGCAAGCTACCCATGTTTTATTTGTTATGCCAAAACTAGTAACAATTACGAACCTCAATTCCATGGCCTGAAGAATGGTTTGAGGATCTTCCCTGTCCCTGGAGCAAACAGATGCCCTTGAGCTACACTTGCTTGCGGCAGGACATATGGAGATGTTACTGGTGCCCACTCTAGCAAATTGATGAACAATGGAAAGACAGTGATACAGTTTCAGTGAACTCAATGAACAGCACCCCCATGCAAAGACAAAATCATGATATTTGGTCAATTTTCCCACTTCACAAGAAGCATTTTTAAAGATGTCTTGTCTTACCGCATATACTGAGAAAATAAAAGACAAGCATTAATTAATAACTATAGTTAAATGTGGCAACTTTGCACAGTGGCAAAGAAAAATCATGGTCAGAGAAGATACTAGACATAGGAAGATTTGGATGCAGAGACTCAAATCTTGCAACATGCATGTCCATCCAAATAAACTCCCCTCCAAGCCAGAGGTGAGATTTACTCTCTGGCTTCTAAGACAGTGTTCACTCATTGGTACACGAGAAAAAATGCTTGGCATATTACAGAAGGCTAGTCTACAGCATCTTGAGAAACTAATGGCCAAAGCATCACTAATGACTTGAAAAAAAGACAGTGGAATTCTAGAAAGGGAACATAAACAAACAACAGTCAAGTCCGAGGGTTGTTCAGATCTAACGCTGATAAGTACAACCAACATTCAGTCCTAGAACACTGGCGCAGAGGCAGCTTGAATACACTCTTCATCCAAAATCAACTGGTAGGTAATGACTTTGAACTTATGCCACTAAAAATCCTCCTAGGTGATTTTTCTGCATTAAGGAATGAGTCATGTCCCAAAGAATTCAAATTCAAATGTCCAATCTTTAGCAATAATACGTATGAGTGAATAGGGTGTGTTTTTCTTTGTTCTAACATCAAGAGTTTTCTAATATATAGGAGCCCACACTCATGTTTTGCTTAGTCCTAGAAGTTAATGGATGGCATATATGGAAGTCAGTAGCCAAGTGTGGTGCACATCGGTGGAATTTCACAAAATTTTTTACTATTATTAATTGATGACTCTATGAGTCGTAATGAAGCCATATTTCCAGAGGAAAAAATGGAAGGACTCATTCACTAAGTGGATGGTGTTTAGGTGAATTCTTTTAACTTCAAAATTAAAATTCCTGATTACAGTTCAATTTTCTTTAAAAGAACAGGCCAAAAGAATACTGGTATTTTGTAATTAACATAAAGATGGGGGATAACACATTGTTTTCTTAATAATCACTTGATATATAAAGCTATTTTAAATACTCCTTGGAGATCTTTGTAGACCTATAAAGAAAGTACAAACCAAAATAGATAATTTTTAGCCCACGTTTTCTTTTCTACTAGCTGAAAATTGCTCTTTTCCCCTATTTTCTGTAAGCTGCATCCCAGATTACAGTGCATATTTTTAAAAAAAAAAGCAAACCACTTTCCATGTCCTAATTCAGTCATTTAAAACTCTTCAAAGTATTATTTTTCTTTCTTATAGAGTGATATCATCATCATACAATGAGGACTAGACTTAGTTTTAGGGAAAAATGCAAATTTCACATTTCTTTAATCTATTATGCCTTGCAAGGGTAAGCTTTGAAATGTAGAAAGGAGGGGTAAAAAGGTTTTGAAAAGGACTGCACCCTGCCATTATTTGGAAAAAGAATGACCTCAAAAATGTGAACTTAAATGCATGAAAGGAAATACATCATATATTTTTCCCCCTCTGGGTGATGACAGGATTTAAAATGCAAAATGCTACGCTTGCCTGGAAAAGCTACCTACTTAGAAAAATTAGACTTTAAATGATCTCCTGGGTACTACTACGTTACTCAAGACTGTCGACACAGAGAAATAAGGCATTCCAGTTAGTGAAATGTTGAGAAATGACCCCAACGGTGCCAAATGCATGTCCCCTACTGTGAGCTATTTCTTCTTTGCCTGTACATGGACCCAATTAAAAAGCAATAGCCTTTTCTATGCCAACCACGAGTCTTGGAGATACCAGGACAGAAAATCCACTTTCCCATTCCACCCCCCCACCCACCGCTACTGTCCACTGTACCAATTCCAGAGAGTGAACCTTTAATTGCAATAAGATGATTCTTCGTTCAACTTTTATAAAGGTGTCTAGAAAGTCTTAAGACTTTTCCAGAAACATTTGGCTCGTGCTGATAGTATGAGTATATGGTTGGTGCCAAACTCAAAGTTGCAAAGTCCAGTCTTATTCTTGGCAGTGACACTAAACAATTTCCATTTTAGTAAGAAAAGGAAAAGAATCCATAAAGTTTTAGTCTCCTCTGAGAAGTTTTCAGTGGATAAACATAATGTGTTAATTTTGAAGAAATATATTCTTCAGAGAAATCGCTCATAAAAATCCACACATACAGTAGACAATTGAAATAATTACTTTAGAAAACAAGTAGTCATTAGAAGGGTGCCCATCTTTTGTCTTGTTGCTTTCTCGGTACAAGAATGTTGAATTGTACTGAACGCTTTGTTCTGCATCTCATGAGATAACCATATGATTCTTATCATCATTAGTTGACATTTTATACATATTTATTAAATTGGGTATGTTGAATGGTTTTTTCATCCCTGGAATAAATAGCATTGATCATGGTGCATGATTTTCTAATATTATTAAGTTTGCCAGAATTTTATAAGAATTTTTGCAACTGTGTTTGCTAGAAACATTGGTCTATAGTTTTCTTTATTGTAATATTTTTATCTGGCTTTTCAGTCAGAATCACAGGTTTGTGTAATTTGGTTTCATAGTATTTGTTCAGAAACTTTTCTTGTTTTGGATTTTATGGTTGAGGTTCAATTTCTTATCTTGAAAACAAAACTTAAAAAGATGCCTGTAAGAATGAAATGATTAGTATGGGTGGCACACACAGAGAAAATGCTAGTTGTGAATAACTATTATGCATATGAAAATTACATGTTTTTGGATTGCTTAATCTGTACAGTGTGAGGGATTTTTCTTACGTATGATAAAATGTCCATATAAATATTACCCAGCCCATAAAACTTTTTAAATGCTTATTAACAAAAAAAGTTACATACACCAAATGTATCCATTTAAAGAATAAGTTGATGGGACTTGACAATGTATACTGTGTAATCACTCCCTTTATCAAATATGGAAGATCTCCATCAGTACAAATAGTTTCCTTAGGCCTCTTTGTAATTTTTTTCTACCCACAATTAACCCAAGATGGTTCTGGGCTGTTGTATGTCATTGTAGATTAGTTTAAAAAAGGATTTTTAAAATAAAGTTTATTTTATAAATAGTCTTAGACAAACCTCTAATCAAGAGAAAGAATTTCATTTCCACCAAGAGGCTACTATGGGAATCATATTAAAAATGTAAGGAGAGCTATCACATTCCTTATTATTGTTCCCAGCGTAAGATATTTCCCATTACGTAAAAATAGTTTTACAAATAGTAGGTTAAAAATAAAGGACTACTTCAACTTTTGCCCATGTGTTATTTGTCGCCTCATTTAATATTTTTTTACAGACTCATTTATCTTTTCATCAATCTTACTCTTATTTCCCATTTAAGTCCATGGAAGAACCATTTTCCACCATTCAGTAGTGGTCCTACCCACTCTAGTGGTGGTCCTTCCATTCAGTGGCTAAACAGAGGGACCTGAAAAACACTTCACTGAATATTTAATGATTTGTCATTGCAATGCATTATATTTATTTCTTTTTACTAAGTTTTTTTAGTATTTGGCATATCAAATACGACACGGGTAACTTGCCAGGCTCTGCTGTGCGGGTGGCATACTCTTTTAGTCACCTCTGATCTCCAACATTTGTTGATGAACCGTGATCCGAACTGTGATAGGCTCTTCTGCTGGGTGGAGTTCTGACGAGAGGCAAGTCTGGATGTGGAAAATGGTGGCCCTCATGCTTTGAGGCTCTTTATGTTCCTGGAGCAAGCAGATGCCATTGGACTCTACTAGCATGAGACAGGACATATGGAGATATTACTGGTTTCCACTCGAGCAAATCGATGATGAATGGGAAGAAAGTGATACAGTGACAGTGAAGTTGTTTTAAGGAATTCATTTTAGTAATTTTACTGGTTCCTTGAAGTAGCACTGGCAAGACATGTTCCACCTCTGGTTTGTCTAAGTCTGGAGAATTAATTTCATCTAAAGTCCATCCATTTCTCAGTCTCACATATATCCCCAGGGAGAAAGAGTTTGCTCACTTCCAAGAACATTGACCCTTCTTACACTTTGACCTGATGGTTCTTTCTTGGAGAGCAGTGATTGGCTGTCCTGAACTATGGGGCTCTTTATCAGCATACTGACCTCTACCCACTAGATGTCAGTAGAAGCCCCCACCGGCTGTACAAATAAGGAAAAGTACTGGACTCAGATACACGGGGCAGAGCTGCTACAGGCTCTCCCTGTGCGCAGCTAATCATGAGGTGCCCAGGAGAGAAGGAGGGTCTAACCCTGGCCTGCCATCCCAGCAAGGCCTCACAAGAAGCCAGAGGAACCCCCCAACAGCAGGAAATCCAGGTTCAATCCTATTACTCATGATCCCCTAAGAACTAAGACTCTGCTCCCTAGATGAAAAACAGCAAAAAATAATTTAAAGAGCATTTTGATTTTCTATTTCAGTGCATGAACACACATGAGATTCTAGTCCAATCACCTATGCTTCCTGCAGAAAGCTTTTTTCTTATTTATCATGGGTTTCAATAATTTAAAGATCAAAGACTGATAAATATTCAATCATGAATATCTTTATGATTTATTATTTTGTGAGGAATTAAAAACATTGGACTAAAGAACATGGGGTCTTTATATTTATATCAAGTACATGAGCTAAAGTTTCCAAAGACTACAACTCATTTTTGTGATATTTCAGTTGATGAACAATCATGATTAAGAGATACAATTACTCTTATGATACATTTTACTGAGAGCAACATTTATTTATAGGTTTATAATAATAATCCCCAATTTATATATAGAAACATACTTTCTCCTGTAGATAAATACCCAAGTTATTAAGTCAGAGAGAGCAAAAATCTATATTTTAAGTGATTATTTCTTATTTACTAATTATTTAAGAAATCCTGGAAGTAGGTTCTGTTGCAAAACTTTGGAAGATTTTTATAAATTCATATAACAGCATATAATGCATCTAAAATCAAAACTAAGGTTCAAGTGTTTAAATATCCTGGCAAGCTACCACTGTTGTATTTGATATGCCAGATACCAGTAACAATTATAGACCTCATTCCCATGACCTGATGGAATGGTTTGAGGCTCTTTATGTGCCTGGAGCAAGCAGATGCCCTTGGGCTCTACTAGCATGAGACAGGACATATGGAGATGTTACTGGTGCCCGCTCGAGCAAATCGATGATGAACGGGAAGACAGTGATACAGTGATTATAATAAGAAAAATATTTTAAAAAGAAAGAGAGACTTAAGCATAAGTCTTACTTGCAGATGTCAAAACAACAATACTGAAACAACATGAAGATATTTGCAATTGCTTCTTGGCTAAACTACAGAGTTTATTAAAAAATTCTAAAAAATATTCTGAAAAAAAAGAAAACTATTGTTCCTTGTGATTTAGGATGAAATGGCTTATCTGAGTTCATACTTCTAGCAGGTGGCAACCTAAGAGTTAAATAATTTACCTCCCTTGTCTTACACTCCGCAGAATGTTATTCAGGGATGAAGCGAAAAAGGAAGCCTGTGTCTTCATTCCCAATGCTTATATCAATTTGGGTTCTCTAAGGTCTCCTGAATTACATTTTAAGTGACAGTTGAGCTCCTCCCAGCCCCTGTCCTCTGAAACATAGTTTTCCGAGTTAAATAGACTTATTTTGTTTGCTCCTAATATATAGCATCTTTGAATTACACTATCATTAATAATCAGGCAAAGGCCTTCAAATAACATCATTTTGAAGTCAAACAAAATTCTATAAGGAGAACCTATATTAGTTTCCACTACATACATAGAGTTACCTGAAAACAGTGGAACCTAGGTTATGACTTGAATTTAAAGTAACTACTTTTGGGGCTGGAGTGATAGCCCAGCGGGTAGGGTGTTTGCCTTGTACGGCCGGCCTGTGCCGGCCAGGGTTCAATCCCCGGCATCCCATATGGTCCCCCGAGCACCGCCAGGAGTAATTCCTGAGTGCAGAGCCAGGAGTAACCCCTGAGCATTGCCAGGTGTGACCCAAAAAAGCAAAAAAATAATAATAATAAATAAATAAAAAAAATAAAGTAACTACTTTTATATACAATTAACTGGTCATGACACACCGATACTTGACAGTTCACAAGTTAAAACAAGGGAAAATGCTCTTCTGGAAAATTTAACATCAGGAAATAAGATTTTATTAAATAAAAGAACTTTTACATGAGAAATGAATCCTAACCAATATTGTGGAGATTGTTTTTGGAGAAAAAGAATTGTATGTTATCTGAGAGCAGAAAAAGTTAGGGAATATTGGTTAGTTGATAGGTAAAGAATATAAAACACTTTGCACTAATTTTGCATAAAGTATATTAATGTTAAAGTATATTTCCCATAATCAAATTGGAGTTTAAATTTATGTTAATTGAGTTGTAATATTTTTCCAGCATAACTTACACATTATAGTGAGGTTGGGGGCTGGCCTGGAGAGTGGGCCACACTCAGAGTGCTCGGGCTTTACTTGAATGTTGCTCAGGTATCACAGTGGTAGTATCTGAGGGAACATGTACAGTGCCAGATGCTGAACTAGTTTATGCTAGGAAGGCGTTTTAATCCCCTAGTGCTATCCAGATCCACAATGTTGGTTTCAAAATAATTATCTAGTATGGGTCAAGATGATTCAGAAATCATGTAGCCACCACTAACTTTGGATGATGTAGATACAATTTTTAGAACTTTATTTCACAAATTACCATCCAACCATGTCATTTCATTTCCACTTATACAATCAGATTTATTTAAATTAGGAGGGGTATTATTTTCTATAATTGCTTGTGTGAGAAAGGGATTTGGCCTCTAAGTCTCTAAATTGAATTTTGTTAAAAGCATTAAGAGGAAGAATTTGTTACATTGTTGTAGAGAATCAAAGACTAGAAAGTAGAAAATAATGAAGTGAAAAATGGAAACCTTAAGTAGCTCAGGGAGACATTAATATTCTCTCAGAGCAGATGTTTCTTTTTACCTATACACAGATTGGTATTTTAATTATCTGCTAATTATGAATTGGAGATTGTCATGCAAACCTTGTAAATAACCTATGTCTTTTGCTGAGAGCAGGCTAGGCTGATGAGAATTTCCAGCCTTAGCCTAGAGCTTGGGTAGGGTTGGGGGTGTGGCTCCACTTCTCTCAAGTATTAACTCTTGTTCAATCAATTATGTTCAAATTTACCTTCCAAGACACATTCGACTGGTGAGGTGGACAGGAAAAAATAATCAAGTTGAATTAAGCAAACATCACCAATTATACCTCTTAGTATCAAAAGTTAAAGGAAGAAGTAAAAAGCTTGATAACAGCTACGTAGATGGGAGCAAAGTTTATTTTAATGCAATGTTCTTTCTAACAGGACTTCCAACTTCAAGAATACTTTATATCAAAGACAGATTTTTAAGACTATTCCTAATAAATGCAGCAGAAAAGCTGATCATAAGCCCAGCTCATAAGAGACTAACCCTGCAGCAGCCTTTTTCAAGCCCAGCCCAGGTATGCTGATCCAGAGACTAACATACATGGGGCAGAGATGCTACCAGCTCTCCCTGTGCTCAGCTGATCATGAGGCACCCAGGAGGGAAGGCAGGTTCTAGCCCTGTCCCGCCACCCCAGCAGAGCCTCTCAAGAAGCCAGAGGAACCCCCCACACCATGAGGGCAGCCATTTTCCACATCTGGACTCCCCACTCGTCAGAGCTCCACCCAGAAGAAGAGTTGATCACAAGCCTGGCTAGCGGTCATGCAGTTCATCAATAAATGCACGAGATTAGAGGCAACTACAAGAGCATCCCACCCTCACTGCAGAGTCTGGCAAGCTACATATGTCGTATTTGATATGCCATATACCAGTAACAATTATAGACCTCATTCCCATGGCCTGATGTAATGGTTTGAGGCTCTTTATGCTCCTGGAGCAAGCAGATGCCCTTGGGCTACACTAGCATGTGACAGGGCATATGGAGATGTTACTGGTGTCCACTTGAGTAAATCAATGACCAATGGGAAGACAAGCGATACAAGTGATTCCTAATAAAATGTTGCTGTTTTCTTTAGTACAAAGGCTTGATATGTTGATAGCATTTACATTGACTTACATCAAGAGAGCTTAGCTTCTCCCCCTCTTGTTCTCTCCTTTGTGTCTATGTCAATGTTTTGATAGGTGGAATATGTCTATTTGGACCTAGATTTTGCATCAGATCATATTAGCATGGATTATTAGAAGATGAACCGTTTGGGCTTATTTTTAATTTTGCAATTATGTAATTTCATTTTCTTTTGATTTGGATATAATGGAAACATTCCTCAAAATGGCATTTCAACATTTAAGTTTGGACAAATCCATAAATACAATTCTTTGAAGGCATGATTCAAATATTTAAATCCTGAGAACATGACCCTGAGTCTCTCTGTAATAGATAAGAGGTTTTTAAAGTGGGTAGAGTATTTGGTAAGTCATTTTTTGCTTTCTAAAATACAGCCTGATTCCACAGTTTATACAGAAATTAGTTTTATATTTTCTTCTGTTTTCAAACTGAAAGCACAAGAATAGAGATTGAGTACTATACATTTCAACTGTTCTGGTTATGGATAATTGTTAAACATTATTCCTTCAATTAGTAAGAATTTCTGAAATAACATAGCAGACAGGAGATACTTCATTTGGAAAGTCTGCTATCCACCCTTTCCCCTTAGATCACGAGGTATTTAAATGATTTGGTGGAGGAAGTAGGAAACAGCTGCTGTAAAATTGTAGACCTTATATCTTTCACTCAAGTCTAGGTCTAATAAATTGAAATCGCTCGTGATATGGAGACTATGAGATGGTACAATGTGCAAACCAGAGTTCTCTCTTTGAATAAGGCTGATACCATGCTTCTTCTCTTTATCATTGCTTCTACAGAATCCTGAGAGCATATGAACCTAGCATTTAGACTTTTTAGTATTGCTTTTGGTGAGAGTCGTACTTTAATCAAGCAAACAGAAGAATCCAGAGTGGTCTCTGCCAAGACAGGAATTTATTTACTCCAGAGTGTGTTCTGTTCATTGATTATAAAACAATCTTGAAGACATTGTGAAGCTATTTCCATAGTATGCAGTAAATGAAGAACGTTAATTTTGTACACTGAGAAGATACATTTTTTCCCAAATAAAGTAATAGTCCTCAAAGTCAGTGATTCCCAAGTAGCAGATATCTGAGAGTCTATGGGAGGGCCTAAGAGTCTAAGGTGATAATATTCTCTTGTGCTTTGGGGTAGTTTGTGCACTTAAAGAAAGTAGTTTATAGAGAGGTGCCATGTGAGCTTCTTTTTTCTGTAAAGGGGTCAGTAAGTAGTAATCCAAGTAAGTTGGCAACCTCTGAGCTAGGTCTTAAGACTAGAAACAATGGAAATGCATCTATTTAGAGCTATATCTAGCTATACAGATGTAGAAAAGTGATTAATGGGGAAGTTGTTATAACCAACATAAAATTCCTGGAATCTCAAATCATATCCCTGAAAACAATATCCCACACCAACTGGAACAAATAGAACAGACCACCCATAGTTTAATTAGGCAAGCAACAGCTACCAGCCTCTAATTTTAAAAAGAGTATTTAGAAAAGACCATCAAAGTGCAGAGAGTTACATAAGAAATTTGCAGAATCATAGGATTTCAGCAGCAAGAGAAAATGTAGGGATTTAATCATCATTTTATAGAAAAGAGAGGAATCAAAATTTAAAACTTACTAAAATAAAATCATTCAGCTGGAGAAGAATAAAATAAAATGCACCATGTACCTACTCCGATTATAGTGCTTTTCTACAAATCTAGATTGAAAGTAAATCAGGTATTTCTTGCTATTGAGATTCAATAGGCATGATGAAATATAATCAGCTTCAGTTCTCAGGCTCACAATGCATCTGGACATATAAACCAAAGGTAAGGTATGTCTAGAAGATCAAGTAAATGAAATACTGGTTAGACTGATTATCTGGGTAAATTATAACCCCTATTTAAAATATTATTTTGTTTTGCATTTCATGGCATGAACTTAGAGTTAAAATCCTAATTTAGTAACTAGTCTCAGTTAAGTGAGTTGATACAAAAGAGAAATGGAGAATGCTGTAATAATACCAATGGAGAAAGGAAAGTGGAGGCAAAAATTTTTTATAGAATCAATTGATTTGAAAATTATCCTATAAAACTGCATAATTTTCTTTTCATTCTTTATAACTTACAACATTTAGAAAAGACTTTTATAACACATATACATATTATATATGTTTACACACATATAATGTATCTTATACTTTCATAGATACATATAAATATATAAAAATATAGTTCTACAGAAGGTTTTTAATGCTAGACTAATATTAAAATTTCTTTTCTGGAAAATTTAACACACATTTAAACTTTTTTATCTATAAATCACCTTTTTAATGCCAAATCTTTATTAGAATGCAAATGAGGCAAAGCAGACATGGACAGCATCTGTGCCAATGAAATCATTAACAAATATTAGAACAAAGTCTCCCAAAGGGCAAATTTAAGCTCACTTCTTAATTATCGTAAGGGAGACGCTATTCTATTTTAGTTGCTTAATAATTTTAAGTGGTTAATAAGTTGCAATGATTTGGGACAGTTATGGCCAGTTCTTCATTTATTCAACACAATATGGCACAGATTGAAGGAATTAAAGAAGTTTTTTAATGACTCGTGGACAATACAGAGTGTAATCTATTTAAAGCTCTTGCCTGGTCATTTTATCTTGACACTTGTCACTTGTCTTCCCATTGTTCATCAATTTGCTCGAGTGGGCACCAGTAACATCTACATTTATTGGGAATGAGGTCCATTATTATTACTGTTTTGGGCATATAGAGATGCAAATCAAAACAACAATGAGGTACCATCTCACACCACAGAGACTGGCACACATCCAAAACAGCAAGAGCAACCAGTGCTGGCGTGGATGTGGGGAAAAAGGGACTCTGATCCACTGTTGGTGGGAGTGCCGACTGGTCCAGCCCTCTTTGGAAAACAATATGGGCATTCCTCCGAAAACTAGATATTGAGCTCCCATTTGATCCAGCAATAGCACTCCTGGGAATATACCCTAGAGACCGAAAAACACATAGCAGAAACACAATCTGTACTTCTTTATTCATCTCTGCGCTATTCACTATAGCTAGAATCTGGAAACAACCTAAATGCCCGAGAACAGAGGACTGGCTAAAGAAACTGTGGTTCATCTACACTATGGAATACTATGCGGCTGTCAGAAAAGATGACATTATGAAATTTACCTGCAAATGGAGGGACATGGAGACTATCATGCTGAGTGAAATTAGTCAGAAGGAAAAGGACAGATATAGAATGACTGCATTCATTAATACGACATAAATAGATACCAGTGTTTTACTAAATGTGGGAAATGGTAATGGCAGATTAAGACTCACCATTGAATATACACAAAGAGACTTAAGTGATAAACTCTAAATACCTGCAGGGCTAGCCACAATGTGTAAAATAAGAGGCTGAGAGATGCAGAGACAGAGAGAGAGAAAGAGAGAGAAAGAGAGGAAACTGGGGTACCTGCTATTAAGGCAGCATGGGGGTGGGCAGGAGGGGGTGGGGTACATTGGTGGTGGAAATGGGGCACTGGTGGAGGGATGGGTGCTGGTATACTGTATTACCAAGAACCAATTATGATCACCTTTGTAATTGTATGTTTCACTGTGGTATAATAATAAAAAAAAAGAATATACCATGGGTAGCTTGAATAAAGGACCAAAACACTGCATGCCATTTTCTCATACTGGTTCCTTGCATTAGAATATTATGAAGATGTTTCTCCACCTTCTTTGAGGTAGGCTGAGTTTTGTGTTATAATTTTAGGTTCAAAGGAAAGGACAGTCTAGTATACAGGGTGTATTTATACCCTTCTCCTTCTGGCCCAAAATTCACATCTTCCAGAGTACAATGTTTGTACAATTGCTCAATCTCTTTTCACAGACAAATCATCCACAGGTCACATTAGGGTTCCCTCTTTGTCCATATTTTGTTGGCTTTAGCCAGTACATACACATATATATAAATGACATTATCATATATATTATCATATATACTATCATATATACCATATATACATATGATACGTACTTAGAAAGTACATATGATACAATTATCATATATATTATCATATATATCATATATGCAATTATCACATATATTATCATATATATGATATATCCTATAATATATATATGATCATATCTATATGATAATGACAATGGCTCAGCAGCTTGAGGTGCAGAGCACCACTTAGCTTTGAATCTCCGCCCCTGAAACTGGTAGCCAATCAGGACGTAGAAGAGGCTGGCTGGGGGTGGAGTTTCAATAGATACAATTCTATAAGGCCCCTAGCACTAGGCACAGAGACAGAGATGAGAGGAGAGAGGTGGAAGGTTGTCTCTGCTCCATCTTTCTCCAGCCCCCGGAAGCTGCCTTTCCTCCATTTCTCTCAGAACAAGGATTCCCAAGACCCATCACCTTCTCTCCATAGGACTTCCTGGTCAGGTAGACCTGCATAAGCCAGCTCAGAGCTAGTACAGGCTGGCACCTCAGGGCCAGACGGGCAGAATATAGGTTGGGCTCCGGCCCCAGGTAACTCGGGTATAGGCTGGTCGTGGACGTCCAGGAAAGGGATAAAGTGTAGACACAGGGATCTGGTCCACAAGGGCGGTTGTGGCCATCTCCAGGAAAGCAAATAAGATAAGAGAGAGCAGCTCAGGGACAGGACCCGGGACATCCTTCCTGGAAGGCGAGGAGACTGTGTGGGCCAGGAGAGGAAAGTCGGACACTGGACCAGCAGGCAGTTCACGGGTAACAGAGAGGCCCAGACTTCTGGGCAGAGACCTGAAACCATCTGCACAATGAACTTAACTTTCTTCTGAGTTGTGTGTGCAAATCTTTCATATCGTTCTCAATAACCCACAAGCACAGGAAAATCCACTTTGGCGTTAACAATAACACATATCCAAAACAGTATCAAGCAGGATAGTTTTCTCCGCCCTAAAAATCTGCCTGTTCCTTCCTCTCTTCCCCACCTCTGTCAACCAATGATACTTTCACTGTCACCATTATTTTGTTTTTTCTGATATGCCTTTTTTTTCAATTGGCTTTTTGGGTCCTACCGGTGTTGCTCAGGGGTTACTCCTGCCTCTGCACTCAGAAATTACTCCAAGAGGTGCTTGGAGGATTGTATGGGATGACAGGCTTCAAACCTGGGTTGGTCGCTTACAAGGCAAACACCTTACCTACTTTACTATCACTCGGGCCCCTGATATACCATATATTTTGGACGGTACATGTGTAGTCTGGACTGATTGCCTTATATATTTCACAGAGTAGCTTGTATGTCAAAGGTCTCCATATCTTCCAATGCACCATGGCCTATTTCTCGTGAGTGTTTAAAAGTAGTCTATTTTCTCAATGCCTCAGTTTATTCGTTAACCCTCAGAGCATCTTGCCTGTTTCCATGTTTTGCCAAATATGAATAAAGCTCCTTTAAGCATCTCTGGTCATGTTATGTGTGGACATGCGTTCTCAATTCTTCCAAATAAATATGAAAGTACGTGAGTTATTAAGTGATTTTGTCAAAGTCATTTGCTCCTGTAAGACACTGCAAATGACTAAACCATTTAGCCGTGAGTGAGAGTTTTTAGTATGCTCTGCCCTCCCCTGCAATTGGTCGCTATGGTCCAGATGTGTCTATTCTGGTGTATATTCTGATGAATGTGTAATAGTGTCACACTGTTTTCATTTGCAATTATCTGATGCCATCAGATGTTGACCATCTTTTCATGGGCTGATTTGCATTTGTGTATCTTCCTTAGACAAATGCCTGTTCATGTATATCCATGTCCATTTTTACTTATTTATTCTATTTTTTTTTTGGGGGAGATAGACACTACCTAGTGGTGCTTAGGTCTTACTTTTATTTCTAAGCTCAGGGATCACTCCTGATGATGCTCAGAGGACCATATAGGGTGCCAGGGATTAAACCTAGGTCAACTGCATGCAAGGAAAAGACACTACCTGCTATACTATTGCTCCAGTCCTACTCATTTTTATTTTTAAATTTTATACGAGACATAGCCAGTGGTCTTTTCAGGGGTGGGCCTGTAATAGTGATGCTCATCCAGGATAGTTAGGGGCAGAGAGGCAGTCACGCTACGCCAGTCTGTGCTGGAGAGAGGGATAGAGTTCTAAGGGGTGGAACACTGGGCCTTGCACATTCTTGACCTGTGCTTTATCTCTTTTTTATTGTTGTAGGTCACACATGGTGATGCTCATGGGTTACTCCTGGCTCTGTACTCAGAAATTACTCCTAGTGATGCTCGGGGGACCGTATGGGATGCTAAGAATGGAACTTGGGTTAGTTGGGTACAACACACTCTACCCACTATACTATCACTCCAGCCCCTCAACAGCAAGTTTATAATGTTTTGACACCAATCCCAAGTCTAGTGCTAAAAATGTTCTCATGTTTTCTCCTTCCCACCTCTTCCACCCGACACCTTGACAGGCACATTTCAAAGTTCTGTGGTTGTAATTTAGATCTTATGCTCTCAGTTTTGTTAAGCCTGTCATTTGGTGATTACCTTTTAAAATTGGCTTGCTTGTTGCAAATATTTGCATATTTTGATGTGAAAGCTTTTCATATATTTTCCATATTATTTTCACAATGTGATCTATGGTCTAGGGGAATATGGAAATGTCACTGTTGATGACTTTAATAGGGAAATGTCTCACCATTAAAATTTCGCTTCCAAGGAGCCAGTAGTTGCACCCAGAGATGGAAATACTATTGTTCTGGGCGTCACATCTGCTTTTCAAAAATGAAATCACATTGAAATAAGAGCAGTTTGGGAAGGGGTCTTTGCTTAAATTTGATCTTATGTGAAACACCAAAAATGAGTTTTAAAAGTTGGAAATTTTGCCAATTGTCTAGTTTCCTCCCCACAAATTCTGTTGGGTTAGAATCACCTTATTTTCTGATAGCCAGGCAAATGTAATTGACCAAGTTTAATAGCTGATTATAGACAATGAGGGAAAAAACTATAGGACCTGTGTTCTCTCTTCTAGGAATCCAGAATGCAGAATGTTGGGTTCTATTAGGAATTTGAAGTCAATTTGCACAATAGTAAATGGCAAAAGCTGGCTTAAATCTTCTAATTCTAAAATATTTGACATGGAGAATAGCAGCATTAACTGGAAGAAGCAATTTTCACAGATTATTTTGAAAAAAATTACCATAACAATAGTACTCTGACTTTAATTGCGATTTTCTAAGGATCTCAAGACCTGATCATGTCAACCACAACTGACTTTTCTTCAAAGGGTGGAAAAGTGGTATAAAATCAATATCAACCTAAAACAAGAAAAGATAATGAGACAAGGAATATATATTTAAACTTTTTCTTTTCTGAAAAAATTAAAATGTAAGGGAGAGTCCTGGAGAACGTAGAGTGCTTACCTAGCATACCTTGAATGCTGCACATGTGGGTTCAATCTGCAGTACCTCATATGGTTCCCCAAGCCTGATAAGAGTAATCTCTGAATGCAGACTAGGAATAAGCCCCAATCACAGCTGACTATGGTGGCCATGGCACAAGAGAACAGGGTTCAATCACTGTACCTTATATGGTTCCCAAAGGCCAGCTAAGAGTAATCTCTCAGTGCAGGGCTTGGTATAAACCCTGAGATAACTGAGTTTATATATACACCAAAACATATACAAATACAGAGTTGTCAGAGAGATAGCACTGGGATTAAGATGCCTGCCTTGCATGTGGCCAACTCCGGTCTGTTTTCCAACACTACATATCTTCTTCCCCAAGCAACCACAGGAATGATCCCTGAGCATGGGCAGAGTCTGGCAAGCTACCCGTGGTGTATTCAATATGCCAAAAACAGAAAGGATAATGGACCTCATTCCCAATAAATGGAGACATTACTGGCACCAGCTCGAGCACATGGATAAACAATGGGAAGACAAGTGAAGTGATGCAAGTGATATATATTCTTCCCCAAGCACAACCAGGAGTGATCCCTGAGCAGAGAGGCAGGACTAAAACCTGAGCACAGCAAGGTGTGCTCCAAAATAAAAACAAAGCAAAAAACTCAGTAGGACTTGAATTATTTCTTTTAATATTTGTGTCACACCTGGCAATGTTCAGGGGTTACTCCTGACTCTTCACCCAGGAATTACTCCTGGGGTCAGAGCAATAGTCCAGCAGGTAGGGAGTTTGCCTTGCACATGGCTGACCCAGGTTTGATCCCAGCATCCCATATGGTCCCCTGAGCACCACCAGGAGTAATTCCTGAATGTAGAGACAAGAGTAACCCCTGAGCATTGCCTTGTGTGACCCAAAAAGCAAATCATTTGTATCACTTGTATCACTTGTGTTCCCATTGTTAATTGATTTGCTCGAGCAGGCAGCAGTACCATCTCCATACATCTTGTCACAAGCAAGTGTAGCCCAAGGGCATCTGCTTGCTCTAGGGACAGGAAGAGCCTCAAACCATTCCTTCAGGTCATGCTAATTTGGGGCTACCAGGATCACTCAGACCTATCATTCTCCTGGGGGCTATGTTGTGCCATGGGGACCAGTATGTAATTCTGAGGATTGAACTGGGGGGGATGAGGGGTGGCATGTGCCCATGCTAGACCTGTGTCCCTCAGAGTGGGCCTTTTCCCTGTCCTAGGGATGTGGGGGCTATTGAGTAGAAGGAAATGCTAGAATGAGATTACTTTAGTTCAGAGAATGACATCAGGTGGAATAACTGGACATTCTTTAACCTCTATCTGGTGTCAATCAAGCCCAAGTAAGTATAACTTTATAAAATTAATTTATAGACCCTAGGGACAATTTGATTTAGTAAAGTTTTAAAAAAAGCAATTCAGATTTATATGCTTGCTGCCTTAAAAATGCACAGTATTCTTTAATTTTTTAATATAAATAGCAGAGTTTACAAAGTTGTTCATAATACAGCTGTTATGGGCTTTATTCCATAGTGTTCAGCTATAACTTCAATCTTGTCCAATTCCAAAATTTTCTGAGTTGAATGTCTAAGGCATCAAAAATTCCCCTCTCTCCCCATGTATGGTGAATACAATTAGCATGTTCTGAAAAATAGCTTAGATTTGGAAGAGGGCACATTTGATAATTATTGTTTTACCTGTAAGCAGGGTAAATTATAGTGATTTATTACCAGAGGGACAGTGTGAATTGGAATTTGGCCCTGAAGACTAAGGCTTCCAATATGCATAGATGAGATTCAGCCAGACTTAGAGATCTTTATTAAGATTAATAACAAAACAAAACAGGAAAAACTGAACCAAACCAAACAAACAGCTTCTACAATCTTAACAAGGATGGAATAATGATTTTCAAAGCTGAGCTGAAACACTTTCTTAATGAACTTCTTTGTTTTAATTTTGCCTTTTTTTAAAAAAAAATTGGATGCAGACTTGACAAGGTTGAGTGGAAAAAGCAAAGATCACTCCCTGAATCTAAACAGTGGTAAGATGGAAGTAATAAAGCTCCGCACGCATGAATATGCAAAGAGAAACAATAGCTAAGAGTTGTGAACTCTATATACATCATGTCTTTTCCAAAACAGTGTGCTCTAGGCCACTATAGGCATGGGGAAATATATGACAGGACAAATACTTGGTACCTTTTGCTGTGACTTATGAACAAGCCCACAGGCGTAATCCATAATAACTAGCATAATCATAAACATTTTCACTCAAGAGTCCAAGGGGTGCTCTGGATCCCCAACTTAGAATTTCCTAAGCACTTTCCCTATGCTTGCCACAGCCTATCTTGGCATTGTTTTCTGTGACTCTTCAAATAACTTGCTTGCTGCAGGTGGTAAATTCCATTAATTATGAAAATAATATGTACACTCGAGGAAGCACAGGAAGAGACAATCTTCTGCTGCTTTCTCCTTGCAGTTTTAAGTGTACTTGCCACCTCTGTAGAGGTTCTTGAAATTAGAAAGTTCACTGAGGTTTTGTCCTTTCTTCCCAAAGATCACCAGGTTCTAGTCCCCAAAGTGGCATTTGCTGTTAAGGTTTCTTTACCATAGAAACATCCCGTGTTTGAAAAATCCATCTCTAATTGACCTAGGATGCCTGTGCTAAGCACCTCTATAGGATGTTTCGTGTTTCTCTAACTCCCATTTTAAAAATAATAATCTGAGTCTGGAGAGTTTATTATAGGCATTAAGGCATTTACCACACATGCAGCTCCTGAGCCTGGTTGGGTCCTGTGGTATTGGGTCTCCAATACCACAGGGCCTTGGGAGCACTGGACGGGGTGACCTTGGGCACAGGACTAGGAGAAGCCCCCAAGCACCACTGGCTGTGCTATCCCAAATGAAAATAAAAAGTATATTTCTGGCACATCATTAAAGGCTCGCATATAGAGATTTTTGAACACACGTATTGATTGGATTGTTGTTTGAAAGTAAGATGTTTTATATGTTTTAGATGACATGCATAAATAAACTGATTTTCCCCTTCATCTTGGGAGTTGATATTTTGGATACCTGGCAACAGGTTTCTCTGAGGGAGTAGGAGGAAGGAACGACTTGTTCCAATTATTTAGCAATTGCTTGGGGAAGAGTTTATTTTTATTCCACCTGAGGGAAAACTAGCATATGATTGCTGAGCATTAATATTCTTTAATTATTTTATGTAGGGAGAAATTTCTCTCTTTATGGATCTTTTCTTGAGGCATTGATACACTTGTACAAAAATATTGGATTTACTTGAGAGATGAGGAGGATTCCAAGCTGGACAATGACCAAATGTTAGTACAGTTAATAATAACTATGTTAACATCTAAGACTGAACAACTGTCCCCAAAGTCCTGGATCCTGTATGATAATCTTTACCTTGTTTCCTTCTGGTGAAGGATAGCAGCTTCCAGAACCACTGAGGCTGACTCCCTCAACATCTATTCTGCGTGTGATGTATTTATGTATTTATTTTTACGTTTTGGTTTGGGGGCCATATCCAGCAGTGCTCAGGGCTTACTCCTGGCTCTGTACTCAGGGATCCCTCCTGGTGAGCTCAGAGGACAATACGGAATACAATGGATTGAACTTGGGTTGACCAACAGCCAGGCCATATTTCATGCTGTATATATCTCCAGCTCTCTGAGACTTAAATGGATTTGAGGATCAGGGGCGTGTGATTTGCTTAGGAGGACACTTGGAGGCTGCAATTCTCAGGAGTTCAATGAAAGGACATGAGGATGCAATGGAGCTTGGGCTCTGCAAAGGGGGAAATAGCCTGACATGAGAGCATGAGAGCGAGAGCGAGAGAGAGAGAGAGAGAGAGAGAGAGAGAGAGAGAGAGAGAGAGAGAGAGAGAGAGATCCAAAGGAACAAGAAAACAAATGGCAAACGTGTGTAGTCTGATGCCAGCCTAATGGAGTTGCCTCCAATGGTGAATGTCTGGCCCAAAGTTCAGGGAACACTTGTATAGGACGTGTCAACAGGCAGGACAATGGTCTGTGCTAGGGAAGTAGCAACCAGGAAAGGGAACAAACATCACACATGCAAGGTGATAGAGTACACCAACATATCCGGGTGATTTAGTCCAAAGATATGGTAGAAAGACCAAGCATCAAATTGTCTGATAGTAGAAGTAAGTAAAAGGTGGATAAAGGGAATTTATCCATAAATTCCCTTTATGTAAATGTAATCCCCTCCCTTCAAGAGAATTACACCTGTGAATGCATGTAAGTGTGTATAGGACTCAGAAATTGTGTCTAGTTATCAGGGCCTCAATTCAGAAGTAGGTCAACCCAGCAGTGCTCAGGGGCCTCCAGTATTATACATGCTAGTACTCAGGGGCCATGCATTGCTGGGGATTGAAATTCCACGGAACATATTTAATCTACACCTTGAATTCTGCACCTTCTCTCATGCCCCCAGGTTTGAATTTTATTTAAATTCTTTTTGTATTCCAATATGGCGGTAATAAATTTCAATGTAAAATATACTTAGAAACTTAAGAATTGCAAAGCATCTTTAGGTATTAGTTTCTGATTTCAGTCTATAGATAAAAGACCACTGTATAATTACTTGCAGAAACATACTTGCATCTCAGCAATCATTCCTAATTGGAGAAATTTCAGGAGATGGTATTGAAATTCAGATGGAAAGAATAATATTTAATGTTTTAAAGACATCAGGCATGAACTGTGGTCTGTCGATGAGGAAATAACTGAAGTGAAAACTACCTTGCTAGCATTTATTTACTGCTGAAGATATAAATTTGTATGCTATTCCTAACCGATGTTCTTTTATCTGTAAAATACTACTGTACATTTAAAATCTTCTAAGTTGACATATGTAAGTTTCACATTTTAAGAGTCTTAATTATGATCAGAACCATTCTAATAAATTCTGGGGAATTTATGTGTTTTTTTTATTTTTCCCAAGGCAAATATTTGCTATATTTGACTTTATTTTGCATGGTGATTTTAGAATCTTTTTAATGCACAATCAAGAATAATTGCTCTGCTTTACTAATATGTAATATATTTAATACATTTATATAATAAATATTACATATAATATATTTCTAAATACATATTCTGAACAGTTAAATTCTATTTATTTATTTATTTATTATTTGAGGGGTTCACACCCACTGACGCTCAGGTGTTACTCATGGATCTTTGCTCAGCAATTACTCCTGGTGGTGCTTAAGGGATATGGGATGGCGAGGATCGAACTCCAGGTCGGCCGTGTGCAAGGCAAACGCCCTACCCTCTCTGCTATCACTCAGGCCCTCTTGAACAGTTATATCAGGCCGTTTTCCCAGAAATAACCACAAAAGGGACCTGAGCAATAGTACAATGTGTAGTGCACTTGCCGCCTGTGACCAATGAGATTGGGACTCTAGTGCCCAGTTTGGTCCCTGAGACACACAGGAAGTGCTCTCTGAGCAACGAGCCCAAAAGCCAAATGCGCGCCGATGGCTCAAATAAGGAAACGGAAAAACAATAAGTGTAGAAAATACGATGTGTTACTACTTTAACTTCTCATCTACAACACATCCTCCCAAACAAATCAAACCTTAAAAAGTTTTGGAACAACACAGTGAATGTCCGCCAAAAGATGATTAGAATCATTGGTAGTAAACACATAATTAAATATCATGTGCAAAAAATCAAAGAAATTTTTGAATCCTGGGATCGCAACTTACTAGATTTCTTAAATGAATTTTCTGCTATCAGTAGGAAAAATTCCAAGGTCAAAGATTGGTGAGTACAGTGTGAGGGGGAGGAAGAGGCTCACTGGAAGAAAGCATACACACCAGAGAAAATCCTGAAAGACAGAAACTCACCAATAAGGCAGAAGCTGATGGTGCTGATTGTTCTTCGAAACTGTACAATTTGACAGCTACCGAATAAGCAGATGAGAGTTTATTTTAGTTGTCCTATGCTTATGAATAATGAAGAAAGTCAAACTGGACTTTCAATGCCTTCAGAATATAATCATCATTAATGATGCACAGAGTTCCAAATAAAATGGCCACTATTATTTAATTCATTCTGCCAGAATATCCTAAAATAATAAAATAAGTGATCTGGATCCTTGGGAGCTAATACCCAGATACAAATTGCTTTCATAATTTACTGTTTCCTAATGCTCTCTTCCTCATTTTTTAAAAGCAATAAAAGGTCTCAATCCTTTCCCCCAGAGAATGTGCTGACCCTTATTATTCTTCACACAATCATTCTGCGACTCAGCAGTGTGGGTGGTGCTTTGAGGTGTCTTTCACTCCCTAGAGTTAATGTGTTCTCATTTCAGTTGAAGGTCAAACAGAGGCACCTGGTGAACTTGTTCTTTCTGAAATTTTGTCCATTATTTCATCTAGAACATATATCTTAAAACAACTATTTCCAATTTTATGATATGTCCAAGTAGCTGTTGTACAGATTAATAGAGGGAAGAAATGAAAAGATTCAATACATTCCCTGGAATAAGTTCGAGATAAGTTCTGAGCACAAATTTGTTTAATGCGGGCCGGAGCGATAGCCCAGCGGGTAGGGCGTTTGCCTTGCACGCGGCCGGCTCATGCCGGCCTGGGTTCAATCCCCAGCACACCGGCACCGCCAGGGAGTAATTCCTGAGTGCAGAGCCAGGAGAAACCCCTGAGCACTGCCAGGTGTGACCCAAAAAAAAGCAAAAATAAAAATTGTTTAATGTCACATTGGGAGCTAAACAGAAATAACCTGGGCATCAAATAAAAGCGATTTCAGTAGGAAGTTTATGAGCTTGTCTAACCGCCATGCTTTACCACAGGTTAAATTTCCTGAGCATATTGATTACTGTAACTGTACGACATCCTCAAGCAAACCTTAACCTCCTTTAGTAATAACTCTTGTCTCATTTATTCCACTTGAGGAGAGTGTCTATGCCTCAAGGAGGGCAATTTTAGCAACTTTATGAAAACAAATATTTATTTAGTGCCATGTGTCAGAACTTGCACTAAATGTGTATGAACTTGGTTTAATATTTAAGTGTTTAGATAAACTAAACTGTACTAGAATCTGGACTCCAGCTTGCTACTCATGTGCTTACTACTCAAGACGTTTGTCTCCACTGGAAAGCTTCAGAGTCATGAACTTGTTCAGGAACAGGGTCTAGAACAGGGCATGCATATGTGGCCTTTATTTTCATGTAGGTTATATATAGAGAGAGAGACAGACATGGGGTAGAGCTGCTACTGGCTCTCACTGTACCCAGCCACTCATGAGATGCCCGGGAGGGATGGTAGGTTCTAGCACTGGCCCGCCACCTCAGCAGAGCCTCACAACAAGCCAGACGACACCCCACTCCATGAGGACCTCCATTTTCCACATCCGGACTTCCCCCCTAGTCAGAACTCCACCCAGCAGACCAGCCTATCACAGCCCGGCTCGCACTGCCGCTTGTAGCCACACAGTTCATCAATAAATGCTGGATTTTGAGATGACTACAAGAGTATGCTACCCGCACAGCAGAGACTGGCAAGCTACCCGTGTCGTATTTGATATGCCAAATACCAGTAACAATTATAGACCTCATTCCCATGACCTGATGGAATGGTTTGAGGCTCTTTATGTTCCTGGAGCAAGCAGGTACCCTTGGGCTCTACTTGCATGAGACAGGTCATATGGAGATGTTACTGGTGCCCGCTCGAGCAAATCGATGATGAACGGGAAGACAGTGACAGTGATATATATATATATATATATATATATATATATATATATATATATATATATATATATATATATATATATATATATATATATATATATATATCTTTTTGGGTCACACCTGCACACCTGGCAATGTTCAGGGGGGTTACTCCTGGCTCTGCACTCAGGAATTACTCCTGGCGGTGCTCGGGGGACCATATGGGATGCCAGGGATCAAACCCAGGCCAGCATGGGCCTGCCACATGCAAGGCAAACGCCGTACCCTCTGGACTATTGCTCCAGCCCCCTCATGTAGCTTATATTATCATAAGGGGCAACCTCCTATAAATAAACATAATGCCATAACGAATAGATCATTTTTGAATTTTTTGATACAACTGGGTTTTGTCTTGTAAAATAATTAGCAAACTGATGGCTTTTGATCATGAAGAGAAGCTAAACCTGAAAAAGGAACTCTTTGGGCAGTATTTAAAGAGGAGAAAATGACTAGCCTTGGAATCAGGAGAAAATACGTTCAGACAAAATAAATGGCAGATGTATAAAAACCTGAAGCAAGGTGCCAAGTATTCCTGAATAGAGGAAGAGGGTTTGGTAGAGTGTTGCCAAAGAGAGGGGATGTGTTGGCCTCTTTATGATCTATGGTGAACCAATTGTTAAAGATATTTTGCACTTGGACCTTTACTTGATCGTCCATCCCTACCAAAATCTTAGAACTCTCCAAGGTTAGGAAAAATTATACTAGACTGGTCTTAGGCATGTAGTTTGGAGGGTGTGACAACCTCTCTCTGGAACCCCCAGCAATTGGGCTGAATCAAACAGTGGACACTGTAATAAAGCTTTCACTGACCTCCAATTGTCATTCTCCTCATCACCATATTTAAACATCTTGTTACTGTTTCCTTGTCACTTTTTGTAACATGTGATGCTTGTTGGCTGATTCTCAGATGCAAATGTTTATCATTCCCTGTCATGCACATGTCTTGCAAGTTTCCTGACAAAACATTAGAAAAAGTGTACACTGCTGAATCAGTCTGCCTCTGGGCAGAGAGCTTGGCACCCACTTCTGCTCTAGGAATATTTTTTGTTCCCTCCCTACTGGTGGACCTTCTTCTCAACTTAAGTTGTTCTTATGCCAACAAAGCTTCTATCTTCTAGCCTGTTAGATTAGTGCTGTCATAGCATCCACAACACAACATCAGAAGTTCTGGATTGTAGTAATATGAACCATAGACAACACAAAATGTGGCTCTCTTTAAATGTATCCAGTTAGAAAAGCTGTGGAGCTATATGGAGGCAAAACCTACTGCAAGAATGAGCCAAAACGGATTTATTCCAATAGCGGTGCTCCAGAACAGGAACAAGGTAGGATTCAGAAAGGGAAGGGCTGGAGTCAAGAGTGGAGAGGAAATGATGTGAGTACTTTCCCTCTATGTCGGTGTTATTCCCCAGGCCAAAAAATAAGGTATTAATAAAAATAGCAACTCTGTGGAGCAAGGCAAGTAAATTCTTTATCTTAATTTCTTGGAAATGATTCCACTTTCTCCAAAACAATTTATGCACTGTAAATGCTAATGATTCAGAATTCACTTTTCTCAAAGGAAGATCTTTCAATATTGATCTAAAAATTGCTCTTTAAAAAAGAATTTCAATGAAAAGAGAGTATTGTAATATTTAAAATGATGTAACTCTTTGTGCGTCAGGCTAATCGTAAATAATGGCATCTCCTATCAAATTTGTACATCAATACAATATTATAGCAGCTTTCTGCTCTACTAATAGCAATTAATTGCCTTGGGCTAACACTGGATTCTCTGCGGAAATGCAGTTAATATTGGTTAACACCTAAATTCTATTTTCAGGTTTTATTCCTGTTAGCTAGTCCTTGGTAACAAGGAAACCATTTGAAGGTTTTGAAGATGTTGAAGAAAAGAAGGAGCATTTTAAAGAGATAACTTAGATAAACAGCTGCTGGAGATGCATTGCAGGGAACGAAGGCCTAGAATGAGACAGACTTCATTTAAAAGATGGTAACACATGAGGAATTAGAAGATAGTGAAAGTAATTCATTGTTAAATTATTCCTATAAAATATGTGACCAGGACTTTCCCAAGGTCCCCGTCATACATAAAGCTCTGAAAATTGGGCAGTTGATAAGTAACTATTCAATTGCACTTCCAAAAAATCCTCAGTAAATTTTACTTGAATTATCTTCTTCCTGACCCTCAATGAAGATATACATATAGTATGGTCAGACTGTGACCCTATGCAAAGAACATCAAGTCATTTCCCAAAGTTATTCACACATATTACCTATATTATGTGTATCTAGACATACACATGTAGCTGTAGCTATATCATCTCTATCTCCTGAATATCCCCATTTTTATATCTGTTTTGACTCTTTCATGATCTTAAAAATGTTTTATTCATTACTTGAGCAGATAGTAGTTATTTAGCCAACAATTTAAGGTATAGCAGCAAAATATCGCTGTATTAGTTTGTGCTATTTATTTTATTTATTTTGGTTTTGGGTCACAGTGTTCAGGGCTTATTCATGGCTCTGCCCTCAGGGGTAACTCCTGGTTGGGTATAGGGTACCTTATGGGATGTGGGGAATCAAACACAGGTCAGCTGTATCCAAGGTAAATACGCTACCTGTTGTTCTTTCACGGAGGACCCAAATATGTTAATTTTTCAACTTATATATTATTTATTTTTAACGTTTGACATTGATATAAGTTCTAATAGAAGGTATACATAAAAGGTATACAACACAAGGAATTTCCATTGAAATCTACTTATTCCTGGTAGACAGATAGTACAGCAATTAGGATACTTTCCTTGCTCCTTTCTCACCTGGGTCTAATCCTTGGCATCACATATGACCCCATCCCTACTCCCAAGAACTGCTAGAAGCAAAAAAAAAAAAAAAGAATTGGCCCAACAGGCAAATCAAGACAAGTGACTTATGCATAGCCTAAGACTTTTGTTGTGAGGCTCTGCTGGGGTGGCAGGCCAGGGCTACAACCCGCTATGCCTCCTGGGCACCTCACGAGTGGCTGGGCACAGGGAGAGCAAGGAGCAGCTCTGCCCCATGTCTGAGAGTCTCTGGTTCAGCATACCTGGGCTGGATTGAAAAAAAAAACTGCTGCAGGGTGGGTGTGGATGATCCAGGCTGTGATCTGAGAGACCCAGAGACTCTCAGACATGGGGCAGAGCTGCTACTTGCTCTCACCTGTGCCCAGCCACTCATGAGGTGCCTGGGAGGCATGGCGGGTTCTAGCCCTGGCATGCCACCCCAGCAGAGCCTCACAACAAGCCAGACGACCCGCCCGACTCCATGGGGGCCGCCATCTTCCACATTCCGGACTTCCCTCTCGTCACAACTCCACCCAGCAGACCAGACTATTACAGCCCGGCTTGCATGGCCACTAGCGGCAGCACGGTTCATCAATAAATGCTTTATTCAGAGGTGACTACAAGAGTATGCCACCCGCACGGCAAGCCTGGCAAGCTGCTTGTGTCGTATTTGATATGCCAAATACCAGTAACATTTATATTAGGTCATTCCCATTTCCTAAAATAATGTTTTGAGGCTCTTTATGTTCCTGGAGCAAGTGGATGCCTTTGGGTTCTACTAGCATGAGACAGGAAATATGGAGATATTACTGGTGCCCGCACTAGCAAATAGATGATGAACGGGAAGATAGTGATAAGTGATAGTGAGAATGTTAGCATCTTATATAACACATTAACATGATCAAAACCAAGAAATAATCCAATAGTTCTTATTTAATAATAGATTTTTTTTTTTGCTTTTTGGGTCACACCCGGCGATGCTCAGGGGTTACTCCTGGCTCTGCACTCAGGAATTACTCCTGGCGGTGCTCAGGGGACCATATGGGATGCCGGGATTGAACCCAGGCCAGCACAGGCAGGCCGCGTGCAAGGCAAACGCCCTACCTTCTGGACTATCGCTCTGGCCCCAATAATAGATATTTTTTTAGAAGACTATAATTTTTCTTTGAGCTGTAGCAGTTCATCTCTGGGTTCCAGAATCCAATCAAGGGTCTCCCTTGCAGTGTGGTCCTTAAGTCTTCTTCATATTCTTCATTGCTTACTATCTTCCTTTGTCTCCTTTGCTTGTCTGCTTTTTCTTGTATCGTAGACTTTTAATGGCTACTAGTCACCTTCTTTGCAAAAGGTTTTTTAATTTAAGATTTACTGATGTTTTCTTCCTTACTGAGAATGACACTAGGTATTTCAGCCCAAAATCAGACGTATTTCTGTGTCGTGTTAGGGTATCATATTATAGATTCATAGTTACTTATGTCTTATTCACTGACACAGAATAAGGTTGCTCACCTACTGAGTAATGTTCATTTCGTGTTCTCAGTTAAGGAGTGATACGCTATATTTAACCAAGTGCTTTCCCCCCTAATGTTTCCAGTGGATGATAAATATACCAAGAAAGCTACTTTCAGGTTATACATCAATCCTACTATTTTCAAAATGTGCCCAGTAATTTTACAATTCATTGTTATATTTCTCATCTATGATAATAATGTTGTTGTTTATCCAAAGGTTCTTTTCCCCTTCCACCTTTCTTTCTGGACATATAAGGAGATTCTTATGTGCTTCCATACGAATTGTGTCTTCAATTTATGTATTCACTGAATTATTCAGCTAGTCTTGAGTTCATGTATATTTAATTTGTTCTGTGGGTATCGTCCAATACTATAATTCATTTCGTTGAGAACATGATATTAAATTGATCATTAGGACTCCCTTTATGCTGGTTTCTGTGTTTCTTTGTTGAGTCACATCCTGTTCTGAATACATTCCTACTTATTGGCACTACAAGATGTTCCATACTTATTTTGTTATTCCCTCACCTAGCACTGATATTAACTGTTTCTTTAAGGAGTTCTAGCTCTTTTGATTGGGCGATACACCTTAGTGCACCAAGATCTGGGAGCTAATTTCTCTCAGTTCCTCCCATAAAAGTTCTAGGAATTTTAAATAGCACAAGCTATTACACACATTCACACAGACGTAGCTATATTAATTTCTATGTGAACATGTACATTTGTGGGTGATTATATTTATATATCCCTGTGCAGGGGGGGAGGTTTTTATTTTGTTTGGGCCACACTCAGTGATGTCCAGCGATTACTCCTGGCTCTGTCCTCAGTAATTATTCTTGGCAGTGTTCAGCAGACCAAATGGGGTATCAGGGATCAAACCCAGTTTGGCCGCATGCAAGGCAAGTGTCATCTGGTCCTTGTATATCTATTTGTGTACTGATAGGGTTCATGGTTTGTATTTTTTTGGTAAACATACAAAGTTTATTCTGAAATGTTCTTCCAATTTCCCTATAATTCCTGTTCTACATCACATTTGTGGTATGTGTTTTTCTTTTGTCTTAAAAAATTTATTATACCACGTGAAATATACAATTAAAAAGCTGTTCATGATTAGGTTTCAGTTATACAATGTTCCAGCACCCACCTCTCCAACAGTGCACTTATTCCAGCACCAGTATCCCCTGATTCCCTCCCCCCTACAGGGCTCATTTTAATTTCCTCTTTCATTATTTATAGCTTGTTTTTCCAGCAATATGAAATATGGTTTTTGCACTTATAATATTTGGAAGGAAATAAAGTAAAGATTTGGGGTAAAGATTTTTCTTTCTCACTATGATTTACACATGATGTTACATAAACTAACATGATGTTATATAATAACTAAGCCATATCTTTATTTACAAACAGGAATTAGAATTTCTTAAGAGTTCTTTTCATTTGAATCCATACAAATCTGTTATTTACATCCTTCCTGATTTTTTCAGAGCTGTTTGCAGCCATTTTAGCTTCCTTTAATCCTATTTTATTACCTTAAGACTTTGTCTCCAGATATTTTGGCTTATTTTAATAAGTTACTAATTAGGGAGGGACTTAACTATGGTGCTATTAAGGGCTGTGTAGAAAGATAGGCACGTTCATTCAATTCATTTTTCCCTCCTCCTAATGTTCTCATTCTCATGAATATCTCTACTGCCTCCAACCACCTGTTCTTAAACCTTATAAAATGCAAATGACCAACCTTATCTTTGAGTCACCTCTTTGCAGTTCTCATACTTTCTTATGTGCATAAATTACCTTGAAAATCTGGTAGCGTGAATCATCTCAGTTTATTTTGAATTTATTTCCCCACTCTTTAGCCAACTCTTAATGTGTTGAAAATAAGGATTGTGAAACATTTATCATCCTATGAGATCTAAACCATAGCTCAAGTGTGAATACACCTGAGTGTACATTCTATCATTATTTGACTGTCCTGTAGGGTTTTTAAATGTTTTATCTCTTTACTACTGGACATCAAATTGATTTCCATTCTGTTTGCCTCATGCCTCAAACTTGACTAGTAAAAAAAAATCATTAAGATAGTGCTGACAATTTTCTGTAGGTATCACAAATAAACTTTTCTTTTTACTCTTTTATTTTTCTTATGAATTTGAGATAAATATATAAAATTTACAAAATATACAAAATATATATTGAGAAATATACAAAATATACAAAAAATTAAATACCAGGATTAAAATGTGATTGGCTGCTGAGAGTATTTGTTGAAATGTGTTTGTGTGTGTGCATGTTGAGAGAGAGAGAGAAAGAGAGAGAGGAGAGCAAAACACATTTACAGGAAAATACTCCAGCTCACAAGAAGGAACAATTGTTGGAAATGCTCACATGCACAATCGTTGTAGTTTCCACTGAACAACCAAAATAAATATTCCTCATGTGTTTTGTCAGTAAAGGATAGAATTTCAAGCTACAAACAAGTTAAATAAACAAAGAAGTAAAGCATGTCTCAGAGAAGGCATTACTAAATTCTATGTCATTACAATAGGTATCATTAAACATAAATCACCAGATTCTCTATGAATGTTGTGGTCTCCATTTGGGTAGCTCCTTATAGTTTAATAAGAGTCCTTGCATTGTATATCACAATTTTTTCTTAATCAAACTACCTAGAATCTATAAATGTGGTATGTATTTTAGGATAAATACTTTATTGCTTCAATCATTTGTATCTTTATGAAAGGACTTTTGCCATTTAATCATGAAGTCATTTATTCATTTGTGCATTCCATAATTTCTCTTAATACTTATGACTTCCAACCATCTCCATTTGAACAGAAAAGTCAAATTCATGTTGCACATTTGGTAAACTAATGACGTTCACCCAAATCTGACCTGAAACTTGTTCTGTAAATGAAGTTTAATTGTGATATACATACATCAGCTTGCTTATGTGTCAGCTCCAATGTTTCAATTAACAATGGCATGTGTGAGCAGTTGTGGCAGAGATAGTAAAAGCAAAAATATTTGCCTATGGAACCTTATTTTTAAAAAAAATACTATCTCAGTTGTGGTTAAGATGATTATAAAAATGAAGATTGAGTGTCCTCATAAAATTCTATTTGTCAGAGCTATTATTTCATGGTTCTGTTATATTTTATTTATTTTGATCATGCATGCATATATATATGTATATATATATATATATATATATATATATATGAACACATGCACATACACACAAATGCAGGAAGAAAGGAGAAATGCGAGATAAAAGGAAATACATGCCTCATAAAAATAATCTTTCTGGGCCTCTCATTTATTGTATAAAAGCATATCAACTTTTAAGGAAGCATACAAGCATAAAATATGTGCACATACTGAGGATGGATTTTTAAAGTTTTTTGACACTGATACAGCCAATCTTAATAATAAAATTGCTAGCTCAATAAAAATATAAGAATCCTACAAGATTATGCACAGGGTTCATTTACTAAACAGATACATAAAATTACAGAAGCAACCTGTGTAAACTACACACCTTGGGGTAAAATTTAAATTTTTTTTCACAGGAAGTAAAGAAGGATTTTCTGTGCCTTCTTAACTGACTCTCTTTTCCTTTTCCCACCTTCCCAACACCTAAAAAGTGATCTTGACTCATGCTTTTAAGGTGTCTGGAAACAAATACAGGAAGGGTAATATCAACAAACAACAAGAGAACATGAAACATAATTGAGGTACATTTACACTAATGGGAAAATGAATGAGGATTGTGTCCTTTCTGTTATGTGATTGTTCTCGTCCTTCAGAGTATCCTGAAAACACCACCAGGGAAAATCCATGCCAAAGAAAGCAGGGATCCCATGGTTTCAGAAAAAAAAAATAAGCCATTGTTTTTACAGAGGTTGAAGAATAAGACCTGATCAATGTTACATCACTCTTCTGCTAACATGCTATCTGCCGTGCTAGTCATATCTCAGATGACCTTTGATTTTCTATGTTAAATAACTCAAAACAATATCGATATATGAAATCTATGCCATCTTTCTTCCCTGCTCTCCAAGAATTTTTTGTCTTCCCCATAAAATGGCTATATACTTGATTGTTCTTGAACATGGTACTAACTCTATGTGTGAGGTTTTAGAACAAATTTAACCTCCTTACAGCCAAAAGTGATTAGGATCAAAGATACTGACATGGTATTCTGAAAAATTGATGTAGAAAATTGAATGGTAGTGAAATCTGTTTGCTAGTCAGCTAAGAACATTCTTTTAAGCTTTGATGATCATCCTTTGGGAATACTTCAAGATGTTCTTGAATCTTGGGCCACACGGGTCCCTGGCTTCTCCATCAGTGAGACAGCTACGCTCAGTGAACAGATTTTCTAGTATGGCCGGCTTCCAATTCAACCAGATTTGTCCATGAGCCAGTTTATAAAACGTTGTTCTGCATTATCATTTAGCTGGTAAGGTTTTGTTTTTGGAAAAAAATAAACCGGAAAATTCAGAGCAGTGTACTATTTATTTAGATGTAGTTGTTGATAGAGCCAAGAAAAATCTGAGATATGAGAAGCACTCCTGAGCTATTTCAGGTATTCATCAAAACATAACAGGGCAGCCATGTAGGGAGACGATTTTAAGAACCTCTCCTAAAAGGGACAATGGGACCATCATGTCTTGTGATATCCAGAAATTTGTATTTCTATACATATTCGAAGTGCTGCATTTTCTTGTGATATATACTGTCAGGGAGCTCCACCCGGGTTCCCCAACAGTGCCGGGAAGCGAGTTCCCTTCTACCTCCGAAGCTGGCTAGGAATGGATGAAAACTCAGGAATCCGATGCAGTTTTAAAAGGGTTTACTTATCACAGGTTCAGGCATACAAATCAGCAAAAGGAAAAGCCCGGTGCTTAGGATTCCAGGCTAGAACCCCAGCCACGTGTAGGCCAAGATGGCGGCCACCATGTGTAAAGGCCCTGTAAAGAGGAGACAAAAGACAAAACTCCCACGAAGGGTGCGAGCTCACAAAGAGAGAGCCCAAAAAGAGCCTTGTGAGAGAGGAAGCAGGCTAGTATTATACCCCTGCAACTCAGACCTCCCCTCCCACTGTTATGGAAAGCAGGGAGGGTCAAATGCCCTTAGGTAATCCCCTCCCTGCACCTCACCTAGGCCCTTTTATATGCTAATGTTTTGAGCCAAGATCTGCCTGGAAATGCCTTTATAGGGTAGAGAAGGGGGTTTCTGAGATGGCATGTCTCTGTACCAAAGACTAATACTAATGCCAGTTAAATATTTCTCCAAGCCTTCACAAGTCTCTTCTACTTCATTGTAGTTTTATATTTTAGTTGCCTTTGAGTATATCAGGGAGCCATGCTTGTTTGCTTGGAAGCAAACAGCATTTCTCTCTGGTCTAATTACTTAGGGGTCCTACGTGGCCAGGCAAATATGCTGGTGAGATTTAGCTAGTCCCACGATGATTGTGGTGGCATGAGAGAATATTTATACCAGCCAGTACAGAATACATGGTCAGATATGGCTGCCACATTCAGACTACCCCCCTATCTATGAAGTGACCTGCAGGGAGGCAATCCAGGGCAGATGCAGAGGCCTAGGCTTTTAGGTGTCCTGCAACAGTATACAAAGGTACAGAAGCCGGAGACAGGCCAGCCAGCCATAGAGCCGGCTTGTGATGACTTTACAAACAAAACAGCAAAACAATGACCCTTGGCTTATTATATTATTACTAAAATAATCTCCGTTTCCCACAAATCTCACCCATCTGCTTGGGAAGAATAGACTTTTTAGTGCTAGAAAGTATTTGGTAAATTTCTCCACATAAGTGAGATAGAGAAATATTTCTTCAGGCTACCAATGAAAAGTCAGAGGGAGAAAGAGACAGAGAAAATGAAAGATTGATTCCCTCTTTAATATATTTATATATATGTATATATATATATATATATATACATATATATCACTTGTATCACTTGTATCACTTGTCTTCCCTGGTGTTCATCGATTTACTGGAGTGGGCACCAGTAACCTCTCCATCGGGTGCTAGTGTAGCCAAGGGCATCTGCTCGCTCCAGAAAGACGAAGAGCCTCAAAGCATTCCTTCAGGTCATGGCAATGAGGTCCATAATTGTTACTGGGTTTTGGCATCTCAAATACGACACGGGTAGTTTGCCAGGCTCTGCCAATAAAAAAGCCTTTCTGACCCCCGAAGGGAGACCTACCTCCTACGTTATAAAGCCCCAAACACACACACTGCTGGGCTCCCATCTCCTACCCCACCCCACCCCACCCTCGCCACCCCCCCTCTACTACCGCCGCCTCCGGCGTGGCGGGAATCGGGAGAAATTGAGCCTCAGCTGCTGGGCCCCAGCGGCAGCCCTGGTGGGGGAGGAACAGAGAAAGTCCCCAGCCTGCCAAGGCTGCAGAGGGGCTGCTGCTGTATGGAGGTGCGGCGGGTCTGGTGGGTCGCTTCCGGCGGGCCGGGGGGGAGAGGCTGCTGCCCGGTCCAAAGAGGAGGAGGGAGGAGTGCCAGGCCAGGGCGGGCGAATGCCGAGAGGGGGGGGGGGGAGAGCGGGCGGGGGGCAGGAGGGGGGGGGGGGGGGTCCCGGAGGTATTTTGGGTCGGTCAGGTTTTCCCCAGGTTTGGCAGAGGGGAAGAGGGGACAGGGGTTTTGTTTTTGGGTTTATTTACGGGGGGTGTTCGTAACAAGTTCCGGGTGCCAATGCACTGCCTTATGTAGAATCTATCAATTACCATAGCTTAGCCTCATCTAAATATATCAAAATATTTGCATTAGAAAGAAACATTGGTCAAAACCATAACACACCAAACTCCAGTAAAGAGGCCGCTTCTAGCTTTTGGAAGAGCGTGAGAAGATAAAGTGGGCACCTATTGCTCTATGGCTGGCTGGCCCTGTCTCCTGCTTCTGTATCTTAAGTGGTTCTCAAATAAGCAGGCAAATAGGGGGAAGACCTTGGCCATGCCTCTAAAAAAGACCAAACCTAGATAGGATCTGAAAAGGAGTTCTTGCCCCTTAGTTCCTGGTCACTATTTCTAAATGGTTCTCTTGATGCCTCTGGGATAGTTCTAAGATTACTTTTGAGCTGGAACCCTAGAACTTAGTGGCCCATTAAGAGACCCATTAATCCATTGAGCCAAGAACAAAGGCCCTAATAAGACAGAATGGAAACCCTAGTCCTCCTTCCTTAGCAATACCCTAGCAAGGGAGCTGGAGCAGCTTTGAAAAGAACCTGTGAGATCAGTTTTGCAAATGTAAAGCTAGGAGGCTCTCCTCACACTGTTCCTTTCCTGGAGTGAAATTTCTTCCATGTATATATATACATTTTGATATATACAAATAAAAATGTATATATATTATACATATGTATATATAAAATGTATATATGGAAGAAATATATATTAAAGATACATATTAAAGTTACATATTTTTAATATGTATTAAAATATATAATATATAAAAGATAGATATATGACATATGATGTAGGTGGGCCCCACGAGCTGCTCATGTGAGGCAGGAAGGGGAGAGAGATGGTCAATTTCTCCCCAGGCACTTCTGTAGCCCTGGACCTTCTGGGCAGGCTAAGCACTGATAAAGTATACATGAACCCCTACACAGCGTGGGCCTGAGCCCCAGCAGCCCCACGAGGTGGCCGCCAAGCCACACCTGATGTCCACTTGATCTCTAGACACAGGAGTTGATCCCTACCATCCAAGATTTCTCAGGAGCCACGGACTCAGCCCGAGCAAGGAATTGCTCTTTGCAGGAAAGAAAAATCAGTCCTAGGCCTTTCCCAGGGTATTCTCAAGGTTCATGTCTTCCTCGCAGAAGAAGAATTTTCAGGAGTAAACGAGCAGTGAAGTAAAACATTTTATTATGAAAGTTTTAGGACGGGAAGGAGGAAAGAAAGTGATATATATATATATATATATACATATATATAAAGATATATATATAACGGTATATGATATATATCATATACTTTAGTATATATGGATTGATAAATATATGTTTTATATGCTATGAAATATATATTTTGTAATTAAATGTTTTTTAAGGCACTATGATTTACAAAGTTATTGATGGTTGAGTTTCAGGTATGCAACGATCAACAACAATCTCATCATCTCCTCACCATTATCCCTCCCTCCACCACCAGTGTCCCCGGCTTTTTTGCCAGACCCTTAATCTCTGTAACAGGCAGGTTTTGGTTTGGTTTGGTTTGGCAACTTTAGGCACCATGGTTTACAATACTGGTTTAGACCTGACAAATTCCAGTGTGATTTTCTCCTTCCTTAGGCAGTGCATCCCACTTGGGAGATTGCTGGGAATCAATTTAGAGTCAATCATTTCTGTACTTCAACACTAGAGAAGCTCAGGTTCTCTTTGGGACATATTCTCTTCTCAGCTCTCTCAACTTTCAGTATTTTTGTTTGGCTTGTGGGTCTCATTTAACAGTAGTGCTGAAGAAGAATCCCAAGTCTCCCATATGCCAAGAATGAGCTTCAACCTTCCTAGGGCTCTCTTTGGCCACTAAATTGTTTTTACTCCTCTCTGTCTTTTCCAGAAATCTGTGAGGATACACAATAAGCTTGCATGAGTGTCGCTCAAGACTGCAACGTCCATGCCTGTCAAGAGCTTTGTAGGAGTTGTAGTGCTGCTCCCTGACACCCCTTCATTAGCAAGATCCCGCTGGGCCAAGCACAGGGCCTAATACACTCTCCACTGTGGCTCCTCCAGTTCATTCCTATGCACATTTTCTTTGTGGTTTGGGGATGACAATTGGCAGTGTTCATTGATCACTCCTACTTCTGTCCCCAAGAATCATTTTTTACAAAACTCAGTGAACCACTTGGGGTTCTGGGGATCAAAACCTGAGTCAGCCACTTGCAAAGACGGTGTCCACCTCCTGCAGCTGTGGACCTCCCGCAATAGTAACACACTGTCTGCACTTTTTACTACTAATTAAGTGACATGCTTGCATTGATGTAATGAAGGATTTCCCCTCAATAAAATTAGATTGTCTTTGCATGCAACTGGTTTGTAGAAAACTTTCCCACTTAGAGTTGAAATTGGCACCTTTTGAAAGAGAAACTTCTTAAATATCAATGAAAGATGAATAAATCTCATGTTCTACACATCTTCCAGGTCTCCGTTCTGTGGTTATATATTTGTGGTCATGTCACTTCTTTATGAGAAAACTCCCAAGCATTGCTTTGTTTTCCCCCTTCTTAGGTGGCTAAAATTGTATTTTAGAAAGGCTTCTATTGGAGACATGTACTGAGAAATTTATAGATAAAAAGGGCAGAGTATTCTATGTTGACACTTCTCTTTCCTCTAAATATTTGTCTCATACTTCTTTCCATTAACTGAGAATTTAGGAAAATCAAGATCATTGTCTTTGTGTAAATGGGGTAATTGAGACCAAGACTCTCATGACAGGATGCAAAGATGTCTTGCTTGCTCTTTGCTCTATTGAATATAACAGTACTTCCACTTGGTCGCTTCTTTGGAGATTCTGACTTAGCTCATCTAGGCTCCAGCCCAGATACTTCCTTTATGTTTCTATCCTCCAACAGTCTTGAAATCCTCTTCCTTAAGAAAAAATCCTGATACCCAAATGTATAATCATTAGCTATCCCTGGAAACACATGGGTTCAAAAAACACATTATTTCTAGAGGCTTTGGCAGTAGCTATGGGTTTAGAATTTCTGATGGCATTACTAGGCACCATTTTAAAATGTTCTGTAGGGATTTTTGATTTTATAAAAATTTTTTAATAATTCATGCTTTAGAGAATTAAATGGATCATGTAACACTATTAATTATTCCACATTTGGTCCTTGAGAGCTTGTTTGCAGGTTCTAGCAGGGAGTGCAGCTACTCGTATACCCTCTGCGAGACGTCTCTATTTGGGGGCCATCCTCTTCTACTGAGCATGCAGCTTCAGGAGGGAAGGACATGGAGCAGTGAGGAAGGAAAGGGACACAGCCCTAGCCAGCCAGATCAGCCGAATCAACCCTGGCTATCATTGGGGTGACAGATGTTGCAGCCAGATCGCCCCTCACCTCCTGCCACTGGAGGTGTTACAGGTATGGCTGCAGTGCCTGGCTGCATTGTCAGATGGCAGACAGGAGACAGGCTTGTCTACACCCAGGCTCTGGTCCCGTAGGCCCTCGATGGTTGATGGTCTGACATAGAAAAGAACTGGGCCCCCTGGGATGAACCCAGAGTCACAGCAGTGCCTGGCAAGCTACCTGTGGTATATTTGATATGCCAAAAACAGTGACAATAATTGACCTGATTCCCAATGAATGAAGACATTATTGGTACCCACTTGAGCAAATCGATGAACAATGGGGAAGACAAGTGATACAAGTAGTGATACATTTTGTCCTATCTAAGAATCTTCTGCAGTAAATTTAATTTAAGTTTTAGATTGATAAATAAAACAAAGTTGAATTTCTTTAATGACTTAAGACTTTAAATATCTTACATTCACTTAACTGGGTTATGAAAGAATACTGAGTGCTTAACTAGGTGGCCTGAATTAGTTACATGTTAGAAGAGACGTGGAAGAAATGCCTTAGTACCATCTTTTCCTTGAACATGTATCTCGCTTGTTTGTCTGTTTCTTTGCTTGACTATTTGAGTCTGGAGAAGTCTATGCACTCCTTCTCTCACATATTTCTAAATAAATTTTTAAAAATATTTTATTATAACACCATGAGATATACAATTACAAAGATGTTCATGTTTGGGTTTCAGTCATATAGGGTTCCGGCACCCATCCCTTGACCAGTGTCCATTTCCCACCACCAAAGTCCCAAATTCCCTTCCCCCTCCTCCAGCCTTTGCCTCTTCTCTATGTTTCTCTCTTTCTCTCTCTCTCTTTCTCTCCCTCTCTCTCTCAATCTCTCTCCCTTCTCTTACACATTGTGGCTTACAATACATACATTTAGAGATTATCATGTATATCCCTTTGCCTACATTCAATTCTCAGTTCTAGGCTTGCATTATCATTTCCAACAATTACATTGTTCCTTTCTCTGTCTTACCTAAACACACACTTACAGTAGATTTCACCTCCTGATCCATGTTTTGCCTGGCCTTGGATATTGGTATCATCACTGTCACTGTCTGTATCACTGACTTCCCGCTTCATCTTCGATTTGCTCGAGCGGGCACCAGTAACATCTCCATATGACCTGTCTCATGCAAGTAGCGCCAAGGGCACCTGCTTGCTCCAGGAACATAAAAGAGCCTCAAAGCATTCCATCAGGTCATGGGAATGAGGTCTATAATTGTTACTGCTATGTGGCATATCAAATACAACACGGGTAGCTTGCCAGGCTCTGCCGGCTGGGTAGCATACTCTTGTAGTCATCTCAAAATCCAGCATTTACTGTTGAACCACTGGCCGCGTGAGCTGGGCTGTGATAGGCTGGTCTGCTGGGTAGAGTTCTGACTAGGAGGGAAGTCCGGATGTGGAAAATGGAGGTCCCATGGGAGTGGGGGGTCCATTGACCCCAATATTTATTATTTTAATGACTCTTTTTTAACTTTTTTTTTTTTGATTTTGAGCCACCCACCAGTGTTCAGGGCAACTCCTGATAATTCCTAGGGACTTTGTGGTGTCAGGATTAAAGCAGGATTCACTCCATGCAAGGCAAGAGCCCAACTCACTTATACATTTTAAGAATTCTCAAGTGTATAATCTAATGGTATTAAATACACTAAAAATATTCTACCATCACTGTATCACTGTATCTTCCTGTTGTTCATGGATTTGCTCGAGCAGGCACCAGTAACATCTCCATACATCCTGTCTCAAGCAGGTGTAGCCCAAGGGCATCTGCTTGCTCCAGGGACAGGAAGAGCCTCAAACCATTCTTCAGGTCATGGAATTGAGGTCCATAATTGTTACTAGTTTTTGGCATAACAAGTAAATAAAACACGGGTAACTTGCCAGGCTCTGCTGTGTAGGTGGTATACTATCATTAGAAGGCTCTCATCTCAAGCATTTACTGATGAAAATTATAGGGGAAAGATCAGGTTTTCTCTTGGATGAAACTCTTGGATGTCCTGCAAATAAATATCATTCTATATCTGTCCTTTTCCCCTCTGTCCAATTTCGTTCAGCAAGATCCTCTCCATGACCATTTATTTATATGCGAATTTCTTAACTTTGTTTTTCCCTAATAGCTGCGTAGTATTCCATTGTGTAGGTGAACCACAGTTTCTTTATCCAGTTGTCTGCTTTAGGGCATGCTGGTTGTTTACAGATTCTGGCCTTTGTGAATAGCACTGCTATGAACATAGAAGTGTAGATGGTGCCTCTGCTGTGTGTTTTGGCCTCCCAGGGTTATATACCCAGGAGTGGTATGGCTGAGTCAAATGGGAGCTCAAATTTCTAGTTTTTGGAGGAATGCCCTTATTCTATAAATAAGTTTTAATAAACACTTTCTTACTGAGAGATAGAGAATAAATCCATTTTATATTGTGTATTTATTTATAATTATATATTTAAAATTCAGAGTTATTATACTCTAGAGTAAATCATTATCTAGGAATTTAAGATAGGCAGAAAGGAGGAGTTACAAACTTTCATGGAATAAAAATTTCATGGAATATTCCATGAGAAGGATAAGACAAAATATTATCCAGCTGTATAAATTACCTTAAAATCATTTTGTCCTTTTCACTGATTACAATAAGTTTAATCATCAATATCTTAAATAAATATATATATATTTAAAATATATATTTTATAAAATATATATTTGAAAAATAAATATATATAATTTAAAAATTATACTGTCTTATTCCACTTGCAAAAGATTACTAAAGATTATTGAAAAGGAAACTAGCTCGTCACTTATTTTCTTTCCTCTTAATGCATCCTCCTTTCAATGCACAGGAATTGTAACTTGCATGCAGTTAGTAAAGAAATTTGAGATAAGCAACACTTTTTAAATTTCTAAAGGTTCTTGGTCTTAATCAGTCCTGAACGTCAAGCATCTGTTAAAGTGCCTGGAACACATTAGGGATATGAACAATTTATTTAATGAATGGACGTAGGGAGGAAGAAATTTAATCCACAGGATAGATATATTTTCAGAAAGCAAAAATCAAGTTTTTGGAAATGAGGCATTACATTATCTTTTCAAGAGAAGATTTCCAAACAAGTTGAAGATATATACTACCCAGTCTTTTGAGGAACACATGACTAACAATGGATTATATAGGTAGTCCTTTTATAGAGAGAGCAGTTTTATAGAGCTACTGTGCGTTTACCCTGGGAATCTGACTCCAATAATTTTCATGCACTGCTTCCCTTAGTTTTCAGAGATAAAAACATGGATTTGGAATGGTGCATGACTTTTCGTGTGTGTGTGAGTATGTGTGTCTGAGAAGCACTTGATTGAATAATAGTTTTGTTGATTTTCTTTAGCTTTTCTGAAGGTGGGTTATTAAAACACTCCTACCTTTGAACTAGCACAGCAGGTCTTTCCAATTTGGGTTCTGAATCCTAATGAAGAACCTGGCTTATTTTCAGGATTTCAGTTCCTGAGCTATTTATGGCTGCCCATAAACCCATTCTTCTTCCACATCCCTGGACACAATCACAAGATTCCTATGCCAAGCTGGGAAATGTAATGTCTTTTTCCAGGAGCAGCTGGCTTCTTGGCGAGCACTTCTGGCAGTGGTGTGGTCCCCTTTGAAGTCATCTACTGCTCTTGTGTTTTTCGATGTCTGATGAACTGCTTTTTGCTTCTCTACCATTGTACACACTATTTTCCTTTTGACTCACCTTTTGAAATAATGAGAAAATTACAACCATTTAATCCACATTGAAAAAAAAAGCTACTGAGTACAAGTTTAAAAAAAAACAGAATCGGAATTTCTACAAAGTTAATTCTTAATTCAGGGAAAAACACAAGGGACAAGTTCATCCAACTTCCTACCCAATGCACCAATGTCCTCCCTGGAGATTTGAAGCTGAAGACAGACAACATCTGCTTAATATTTTTGGTGACAGGGTGATTGCTATGTCTTAAAACCAGTCGCTTTATCATGGGATGGTTCTCATTGTTTAAAAGTCTTTCCTAGTAATGAGATGGAATCTGTCTTCTCACCACTTTTTTTTAATACTAATCACAGTTTTTTCTTCTGAGTAGCACAGAATGAATCTGATTTCTCTTCACCATGACAGCTGGTCAAATATTCATTATGTTTCATCTTCCATTTTCTAATATTTTCTTCTCCGGTAGAAAATATCTATTCTCTACTCAAAACAATCTGTCTGTGTAACATCTTAGAACATGGCAACTTTGACAATAGTTGACTGAGTTTCTCACAGCTCATTATATGAAAATTGTCAAGTTTATCAACATAGACTTATCAGGTAAACTTTTATAAAAGCTCCACTACATTGTTAGCTTATGGTTAATCAGGAACTGTGCTTTCAGTGAACTGCCTAGCTTCTCAACACCCCACAGACAGATACTGATTTAATTCTTAATTATAGATGAACACTGAACTTCACAGTGATTAGAAATCTGCTCAATGTCACATATTCCATTTTTTTTAAATACCGTCAATCTGTAATGAATACACTGCATTGTCCTTTTCACAGACATTTCAGTTTAGTGGAGCTGGAAAACAGTACTGTGGACAGAGTGTCCGCCATGCACGTGGCTGACCCAGATTTGATCTCCCCGTAACCCACCCATACGGTTCCCCTGGCTAACTAGGAGTGATCCCTGAGTGCAGAGCCAGCAGTTACCCTGTGTGTCACTGGGCATGGCCCAATGCAAAGAATAAATAAGTAAATAAATCAATTTCTGTTTAAGCCCTGATTACTTTGAAAATAAGTTTCTGTCAAACAAGTATTTTCCTATGTTCTATGATTTGAATTCATTTTTGAGCATAAAGACAGTCCTATGTTACAAAATTTTGTAATGATATTTCACTTCCAAATGTAGCAAAATAAATTAGTCCTTACAGAAAATTTATGGGGATATATTCTTACTGACTATATCTGAAGTTTGAAAATGATTAAAAGTCTCACCAAGGTACACTGTATTTATTGGAACATTTCTGAGTGTTTCTAATGATTATTTTGAATTTTTATTAACACCTATTATTTGGTGCTTCTTTGTGAATATTGAGTATATTTTGCTATTTACTAGATTTTATAGGCAAACCATAAGTATTATATTATCTTCAGTATTGTGGGATTTTGTTAGCAGGAAGTTGTATTGTAGACGGGTCATTTCTACCTATACAGGATTTAGAATTTGTTAAGAATTTAAAATTTTATTTACATTTTAAGAGTTTTAATTTTGGTTTCATATTCATATCTGGAAAACTGTTCTATCTCCTAAGCATCTGCTTCTTTTAAGATTTCATCTAAATTCAGGGAGTTCACAAATTGGCCTCTACCATATTGAGAATTACCTCCATTTCATCTCAAACTATGGATACAATAGTTGCTGATGTGGTCGGGAGTGTTGATAACCTTGGTGCGGTTGGATCCTGACCCAGTAGAACACACCTGAAGAAGGTTGAGTAGAGAGGAGGTAAAGTAGAGAACCCACAAAGAAGTCTCCACAAACCACTTTGGGGGAAATATGTGGAACTGGTATATTAAAGTTGGGGAAAGGAAAGTGGAACACTGTGTCAGCCAATCATTTAATAGGATGGGAACTCTTATCAGCCAATCAGGTAGAGGGAATAAAACAGGGTGTGTGCTAATCCTAGGTAGGGTGGGAATGGGGATAAAAACAAGGTAAGTGCTTAATGTGTTCAGCTACAAATAGTAAGGTTTTGGCCTCATTCCATGCTGGAGTAGCCAATTCATCAAGGCCCTCTGAACATGGCTCTAGGCAGCCTCCTGTAGAAAGTGTCACTTGTCACTTTTCTTCACGTTGTTCATTGATTTGCTCGAGTTGGTGCCAGTAACATCCCCATTCGTTGGTAATAAGGTTCATTATTATTACTGTCTTTGGCATATCGAGTACACCACAGGTAGCTAGGAAGTGACCAAATACATTTGACCCATTCTTTATTCTGTTTTGGATTTCTTCTCTGTAGGTGTCCCTTCTCAGATATTCCTCTACACAAGCTGTACTTTCTACTGTTTTTAATTTATTCTACTGATTGAAATGCTGTGATTTACAATGCTGTTAATTATGGTCTCCAAGTTCAATAATTTCAACATCACATCAGTACCTGCCGCATCCACCTCTATTACTCAAATGTAACCAATGTTTACAAAGGCCCCGCCCCAAACTCAGTTCTGTGAAACAACCCTTTCCTTCTATTGTCATTGACCCTTTGTTTCCATCCTGCTGTGTTTATTTCAGTTCCAGTTATGAGAGAAATTATTCCATATTTATTTCTTTCCTTCTGTCTTTCTTTACTCAGCATGATACCTTCTAGTCCAATGCTTGTTGCAATAAATTGCATGATTTTGAATTTTCCCAGAGATGCTTAGTATGCCGTTATGTATTTATGCCAAAATTCTTGATCCATTCATCTGCAGGAAGGAATTTGGGTTATTCCAATATCTTTACTATTGTACTTACTGCTGTAGTGATCATAGGCATGCACACATACTTTTAAAATAAGGCCTTCTGACTCTACTATATATTTATTTTCTTAGTGTTAGTATACCACTTCTGGAAATATACCCTGGGGCCCAAAATCAACAGCAGACACACCATCTGCATGTCTGTGTTTTTCGCAGCACTGTTTACAATAGCTAAGATCTGGAAGCAATCTGAGAGCCTGAGAAGAGATGACTGGATAAAGGGCCTATGGTACATCTACACAATGGAATACTATGCAGCTGTTAGGAAAAATGAAGTCATGAAATTTGCTTATAAATAAATAAACATGGAGAATATCATGCAGAGTGAAATGAGTCAAAAAGAGAAGGACAAATCTAAAATCACTGCATTCATTTGTAGAATATAAAAGAAAATAATGTGAGACTAATATCCAAGCCAGGGAAAACAGGACTCAGGAGGACTTGACAATGTTTGGAATCTACTTCAAGTGTGTGTCGGTGGGAGAGATTGGGTAGGGAAGGTGAGATAGAGAAGGAAACAGTATGACAATAGTAGTTAAAAATAATCACTCAGGGGCCGGAGCGATAGCATAGCAGTTAAGGTGTTTGCCTTGCACGTGGCCCACCGGGGTTTGATTCCCCAGCATCCCATATGGTCCCCTGAGCACCGCTAGGGAGTAAATCCAGAGTTCAGAGCCAGGAATAACCCATGAGCATTGCCGGGTTTGGTCAAAAAGAAAAAAAATGATCGGCAGGACTAGAGCTATATGTTGAGAGTTGGTAAAGGGATATTCATGAGAACCCTTCAGTAGCTGTATTTCAAACCACAATGCACAAGAGGAGACGGGGGAAGAGAGAGAGAGAGAGAGAGAGAGAGAGAGAGAGAAGTAATTGCCATAGAAGCAGAATTTTAGGGGTTGTGGTGGGTGGTGGAGGGAAAACAGGGACGTTGGTGCTCAGGAAGGAGCACTAGTGGAGGGTGGGTGTTGGAACACTGTATGACTGAAACCCAATAATGAACAACTTTGTAATGGTCTATCTCACAGTGATTCAATAAAAAAAGGAAAACAAAATAGTGCTAGTACTGTCATTGTGGTTTGGAAAATGTCTTTAAAGATAAAGCACTCATCACGTAGCCCAACTTCATGCCTTAGTCATAATTGACTATATCAAACTCAGTGAAAAATGATTTATACTGGTTTAAAGCTCAATACCCTGAATGAACATTGCAATAAAAATGACAAAAATCTGAAAATATGTATTTTAATATAGTATTAAATAACATATACATAATATATGTATATTAGTATAGTATAATATTTATATGTACCATTATATACAAGTATACTATAATATTTTAGTATTGCCATTATATATTATATAACATGATATATATTTATATTAGTATACTGGGCCCCCTGAGATTAAATCCAGAGCCACAGAAGAGCTGGCAAGCTACCCATGCTGTATTTTATATGCCAAAAACAGTAATAATAATGGACCTCATTCCCAAAGAATAGAAACATCACTGGGGCCGCTTGAGCAGATCAATAAACAATGGAAAGACAAGTGATACAAGTGAATTGATATATATTAGTATATACTATCACTGTCTTCCCGTTCATCATCGATTTGCTCGAGCGGGCACGAGTAACATCTCCATATGTCCTGTCTCATGCAAGTAGAGCCCAAGGGCACCTGCTTGCGCCAGGAACATAAAGAGCTTCAAACCATTCCATCAGGTCATGGGAATGGGGTCTATAATTGTTACTGGCATTTGGCATATCAAGTACGACACAGGTAGCTTGCCAGGCTCTGCGGTGTGGGGATAGTATATACTATATATATATATATATATATATATATACGTATATATATATGTATATACTATATATAATATTAATATAGACCATAATATAGTATATATATAATGATAATATACTATTATAAACTAAAATGATAGGTTATATTAATGTATTATGAAACAAGCATTTGGGAAAAAATACAAGATATCTGGAATTATAGAATACAAATACCAGTAACAATTATAGACCTCATTCCCATGACCTGATGGAATGGTTTGAGGCTCTTTATGTTCCTGGAGAAGCAGGTGCTCTTGGGCTCTACTAGCATGAGACAGGACATATGGAGATTTTACTGGTGCCCGCTCGAGCAAATCGATGATGAACGGGAAGATAGTGATAGTGAAACCTGTATTAATTTTAGAAATTTTACTCTTTGACAGGACATTATTCGTATTCTTTATGTTTTTCATTTTTTGCACAGAAATACATTTACTATTATGCAGTCTCATAATTTTCTGATTATTAGTATAAAAATAGCATATTCAAGCCTCCTCTTGTCCTAATCACTCCAATGAAAAACACATAAAATTCCTGTAGAGTGAATGGGAAGTTTATAAGAAGTTCAGGAAATTGTCTATACAGAATTTTTTTTAACATGAGAGTAAAAAAATACTGCATTAATAATGAATCCAGTTAACCCATGATGATGAATCATGGAAGTCCAGAAACAAAGAATAGTGATGATAATGTGCAGAAGCTAAAATGTATTAATATCTAGGTAGAGATGTCCTCTGTATATAATTCTACTCTCAGTGAAGAATATAAAGAATAGGGGAGAGTCTCAAACTTTTCCTTGTGGAAAAGTAATCCCTTTCCACAAAGAGAAGCTAAAAATGTTAATTAAATTTTTAAAACAAATTTATCATAGTTTGCTGGGTCCCCACACTTAGTTTTGGTGAGCTTGATATCACACTAGCAGAACTAGGAATCATACTCAAAGTGTGAGCTGATGATGGGAACTGAATTAACACTCTCATCACTTGATCACTTGAATCCCGTTATTCATCGATTTGCTCGAGCGGGCACCAGTAACATTACCATTGGACCCTATCACGTGCCAATGTAACCCAATGGCATCTGGTTGATTTAGGAATATGAAGAGCCTCAAACCGTTCCTTCAGGGTCTTTACAAGGAAGTCTGACCATCTTGTAGGTGGGCGGCCACGTGATCTTTTGACATCCCGTGGGATCCAGTTGGTAATGGCTCTAGTCCAGCGGTTGTCTCCAAATCGCATTACATGTCCAGCCCATCTGATTTTCGATGCCTTGGCAAAGACAGCATCCCTGATTCTGGAATAGCGACGGAGGTCAGAACTCCGGATTCCTTCACTCACTTGAGTGAGGCGTGATATTCCAAGCATAGCTCTTTCAATTCCTCTCTGGGAGACCCGAATAGCATTCTCATCCTGCTTTCATAGGGCCCAGGTCTCTGAGGCGTATGTTAATGCAGGGAGAACGGTGGAGTCGAAGAGATGTGCCCGAGCCGGAGGTTCTTTGTCCTTTTAGCTATTTCTTCAATGCCTTTGAAGGCATTCCATGCCGCTCTCTTCCTCCTGCACAGCTCAGGTTTTAGGTCATTCATCATGTTGATTTCTCGACCTAGGTACACATAACTGCTGCATTCATTGATGTTTGTTCCATTGAGAGTGAATGGGGCCTCTGGAACTAGTTCATTCTTCATGAACATAGTTTTCTTTAGATTCAGCTGTAGACCTATCTTTCCACATTCTCGGTCAAAGTCAGCCAGCATTTGTGCCGCTTGGCTAATGTTTGGTGTTATTAGAATGATGTCATCAACAAAGTGGAGGTGGTGTAGTTGCCGACCATCTATCTTCACTCCCATTCCTTCCCATTCTAATTGTTGCATGATGTTCTCGAGGGTAGCACTGAAGAGTTTTGTTGAAATGGTATCACCCTGTCGAGCCCCTCTTTTCACATTAATGATCACTTCTTTGTAGAATGGTGAGATCCTGGTGGTGAATCCGTAATACAGCTCACGAAGGATCTTGATGTATTGGGTTTGAACACCCTGTTTGGCTAGGGCTTCGATGACTGCTTCAGTCTCCCACGGAATCAAAGGCTTTCTGTAAATCAATGAACGTGAGACAGAGCGGCATCTTCTACTCCCTACAAACCTCAATGAGCTTGGTTACCGTGTGGATATGGTCGATTGTGCTGAATCCTTTCCCGGAAGCCTGCTTGCTCGCATGGTTGTCCTTCATCTAGTGTTCTGAACTAGAATTCGCTTCTCGGCCTTTTTGGTTAAAATGAAGTGTAGAACAGTCTCATAGGCAAGATAATTGAGCCTAAGTTGTGAGGACACATCCTGAGACAACAAAAATTTCTGTCTAGAAAGCACGTTCATTTGTTAACATAGTCCTTTGCTGTGACTGTCAATTCCAGATTAAATAACCCAGTACCGTGAGAGCAAACTAGCATGCTGGAGAAAGATTATATTTTATACTCACCTCGAAAGCAGCTAATCCCATCTGAATATCAACAAGTGTGGAATCTTGCAGAATCAAATAGGCAAACTCTACGATCTTTGTATTTTCAAATGATCAGCAACTGTTACCTTGTCATCCTGTTAACTGTCAGATTTCTTTCTGCACCTTCCTTTTTACTTTTTGTTATTTGAAAAGAATAACGAAGGGCTTTGGGGAAGGAGGATAAGAGAGTTCATGAAAGAGAAAAGAGAGACAAGAGAGAAAGGGTTCTTCAACAGGAAAACTTAAGAAAGTCAGCATCAAAGAAAATTCAGATGATAAAATATCAGAAAAAATGTTCATAAATAATTCCATGGAAAGGCGCAAGGACCATATATCCATGATGAAATCCAAGCAGTCAAGTGATTAACAATAAAATTAGTTCCAGCAATCTCTCAACAGAGCAAAAAAATCAACTTAACATTAAATTACTCTATTACCTACATAGATAGATAGATAGATAGATAGATGATAGATAGATAGATAGATGGTAGATAGATAGATAGATAGATAGATAGATAGATAGATAGATAGATAGATAGATAGATAGATAGATAGATAGATAGATAGATAGATAGAGAGAGAGAGATAGAGAGAGAGATAGATAGATAGATAGATAGATAGATAGATAGATAGATAGATAGATAGATAGATAGATAGATAGATAGATAGATAGATAGATAGATAGATAGATAGATAGATAGATAGATAGAGATAGATAGATAGATAGATAGATAGATAGATAGATAGATAGATAGATAGATAGATAGATGAATAAATTCCTTGATTACCAATTGTGGGTGATATTAGAGGTTCCCCAATAAACTCTATATTTCTTTGAATTTTGAAATAAAGAACCATTGTTTTCATTGTATTATAATTTGTCACTAAGTTGTTTCAGTATAGGAAATTTGAATGTTACTGTATATTACTGGTATGGAAATTATAACTGTACACAATTTTGAAACCACATTAGAATCTTCTGGGGAGACAAGGAAGCAGTATTAACAAAAATATGCTAATATATAAGTAAATTCTATTTAAGCTGTCAAAATCTATTTAATTTAATATTTATTTTAAGTATTTGAATTATGGTTTCAGAACATAAATATGCAAAACTTAAAATGATTGAATTAACTGCCCTGTTTTTTTTGTAGTTGTTATTGTTTCTTTTTTTCCTCTTTTTTTTTTCACTTTTAACCTGGAAGAGATGAGAGCTCTGGGGAAAATAATTCAAGTCACTGTCACTGTCACTGTCTTCCCGTTCATCATCGATTTGCTCGAGCGGGCCCCAGTAACATCTCCATATGTCCTGTCTCATGCTAGTAGAGCCCAAGGCATCTGCTTGCTCCAGGAACATAAAGAGCCTCAATCCATTCCGGAATGAGGTCTATAATTGTTACTGGTATTTGGCATATATATCAAATACAACACGGGTAGCTTGCCAGGCTCTGCCGTGCAGGTAGCATACTCTTGTAGGCATCTCTAAGTCCAGCATTTATTGATGAACCACGCGGCTGCAAGCGGCGCTAGCCGGGCTCTGATAGGCTGGTCTGCTGGGTGGAGGTCTGACGAGAGAGAAGTCCGGATGTGGAAAATGGAGGCCCTCATGGAGTGGGGTTTGTCTGGCTAGTTGTGAGGCTCTGCTGGGATGGTGGGCCAGGGCTAGAACCCACCATCCCTCCCAGGCGCCTCGTGAGCGGCTGGTCACTGGGAGAGCCAGTAGCAGCTCTGCCCCATGTCTGCCAGTCTCTGGACCTGCATACCTGAGCCGGATTTAAGAAAGACTGCTGCAGGGTGGAACTCGATGAGCCGGGCACTGATAGGCTGGTCTGGAGGTCTGACGAGAGAGAAGTCCGGATGTGGAAAATGGAGGCCCTCATGGAGTGGGGGGGTCGTCTGGCTTGTTGCGAGGCTCTGCTGGGGTGGTGGGCCAGGGCTAGAGCCCACCATCCCTCCCGGGCACCTCGTGAGCAGCTGGTCACAGGGAGAGCCAGTAGCAGCTCTGCCCCAGTCTGCGAGTCTCTAATTCAAGTAACTTATTCCAAAGAAATACTTATCTGAAATGATCAAGCCTCCATTTTCACTTGAGTGTTTGGTGCCTTTTATTAGATTCCAGAAAAATAAATTTGATAAACACTGTTAAAAATAGCTAGAACAGTTTGTTACCTATCTTTTACAATTGTTGATTCCAGATCTTGTTTGTCTTAATCAGGGAACATTCAGCTGAGGTGTTTTTGGAGTCTTTTACTGTTCCAGAAAATAATTGGTTGAATAGAAGGCTATCATGGTGGTCCCACATCCCAAGACTGACCTGCTATGACAAAGTCAGCTGGGAAAGTGCTGAAAATTTTTCTTTACATTTAAAAAACAAGCAAAAGGTGTTGATTCCACTCTTGGTTTCTAGAATTTTTCAGACCATTGCTAACTCTGTTACTGGTTTTGGCATATTGAAAGAGCTATGCTTGGAATATCACGCCTCACTCAAGTGAGAGAAGGAATCGGAGTTCTGACCTCCGTCGCTATTCCAGAATCAGGGATGCTGTCTCGTTTTCCAAGGCATTGAAAATCAGATGGGCTGGACATGTAATGCGATTTGGAGACAACCGCTGGACTAGAGCCATTACCAACTGGATCCCAGGGGATGTCAAAAGATCACGTGGCCGCCCACCTACAAGATGGTCAGACTTCCTTGTCAAGACCCTGAAGGAACGGTTTGAGGCTCTTCATATTCCTGAATCAACCAGATGCCATTGGGCTACACTGGCACATGATAGGGTCCAATGGAAATGTTACTGGCGCCCACTCGAGCAAATCGATGAATAACGGGATTCAAGTGATCAAGTGATCAAGTGATTGCTAACTCATTTATGATATATTCCCTCATAGCCCTCTTTTGTAAGTTGTTTTACATCTCTTTCTGTGTTTTGCTTTCCTGATGTATAAGTTGGTGATCAACATAGGAACTGCTCCTCTTGTGTAAGAGAAGGACAAACTTGGATGGTGTGACTCATCTGAGGTGTGCAGAGAACAAAAAGGAAACCACATGACCAAATCTAACCAACCCTTGGTATTGAAACACAGTCAAAGGAACCCATATTGGGTGGAATAGGTGAATGAATGGTGACACAAGTGAGTATCACCCTGGGTGAAGGGTGGTAGGTTTTAGACACTTTGGTGGTGATGAGGTAAGGAAACTGTAATCGTTAAGACCAAAAGTGTCAACTCCACTGCAAAAAACATAGCTATAATATCATATAATATCATTTTTAACAGGGGAAAACCGAAGTTGTTCTGAAGATTACTGAGGTAGGGGTCCAAGCATTAGTACAGGGTATAGGGTGATTGCCTTGTATGCAGCCAAGCTTGGTTTGTTCCCCAGCATCCTAAATGGTCTCCCTGATGACCATAAGGAGTAATTTCTGAGCACACAGCCAGGAGTAACCAATGAGCACCCACAGAAATCCCAGGAGTAATTCCTGACTACAGAACAAAGAATAACCCATGAGTATTGCCAGGAGTGGACCCCAAACAAAACAAATGTAAAACAGAATTCAGTCTGTAGGTTGAATTAGGTTTAGTACCTACTGATACTAAACACACTTTTTTGATGTTATTACAATTACCATTATTCTAGGAGGTGTAAGAAATGACATGAATTAAGTCAAGATGTTTATTATTAAAGAAGATATTAGAGATATCTTCCTCTCAAGCATTTCAATTACCTTTCTTTAATTCCAGTATTTTTCTTCCTTTGCTAAAATTGTGAAAAATGACATCCAGGAAAATGTGAAAAATGCTCCAGCCTCCTGTTGTCTGTAAGGCTGAGAGCAGCTTCTCCAAAGTGTAAGTCTTGTTCTTAGGCTGGTCAATGCTTAAAAGCATTATTATTTTTTCAAAGCACCTTCTGAACCTTTTTGGACTTTTCCTAAACTGGAATCCACCTCCACCCTTTCAAAATATCTTTTCTCTTGTAAGGGGTCAGCCTGTGCTTGGCATGTCTTGCGCAGTTTTTCAGCATTTATTTAGCAGCTATGATGACTAATCCTTCTGTCCCTAATTCTTTCTCATTGGAATTATTTGTGATTAAAAAATTTTATTTCTCATTGGGATTATTTGTGATTTTAAAATCAGAATATTTGTTTTTCTTAAAAGAATTTGCCGAGCATGGGATCATACTTATTTTTCTTCTATGAACATTTTGAAATATGTTTTCCCAAGGCCAAGGTCATATCCAAATTTGCCCAGCAAATATAATTATAATGATTATACAAAAAGCAGATGTCTGAGAAAATAGATTTTCAGGACCTATCAGTTGGCCTAAGGAGGCAGGCCAGGGAAGAATATATCAGAATATATAAAGTGGGCGGCAAGAAGAAGTAAGAAGATAAGTAAATGTTGATCTTGCCACCTATTTTCCTTTTCAAAAATAAGCTTCAGGGGCCGGAGCGATAGCCCAGCGGGTAGGGCGTTTGCCTTGCACGTGGCTGGCCTATGCGCGCCCGGGTTCAATCCCCGGCATCCCATATGGTCCCCAAGCACCGCCAGGAGTAATTCCTGAGCACAGAGCCAGGAGTAACCCCTGAGCATCGCCGGTGTGACCCGAAAAGCAAAAAAAAAAAATAAATAAATAAGCTTCAATAGGTAAACCGCTTTCTCTTTGAGATTTGTTAGGAAACCAGATTAAGGAAGGGTGATACCACAGAGTAGTGGGATAATTTTTATTCAGAAAGGTTCTACAAAGATTTTCTGTTTGAGGAGTCCTAATCATGTGCAGGATCTCTAGTGACCACTTTGCATCAATGATCCATTCAAGGCATTTTGCAGGGACTCTGAGAGAAACTGAGAAGTGATTTTAAAGAACAAAGAAAAGTACTGACTTTAGAAGCTGTAGGAGCTTAACTCGGGCCTCTGGAAACCAACTGTAATCCATGCACAAATTAAGTTTCATATAAAATACTCATCCCAGGCACTCTTCCAAATAAACTATTTTATGAAATTGATGGAAGGGTCAAACATTTTCCATAGCTTAAATTGTCAATTTTTTAAAAAATGATTTATGTTTCAGACACTGGCATGGAATTTTCCAGCATGGCTTGATCTAATTCTGAACATTTTGGGTGTAATGTTTTCTGCTCAATACCATCACATACACAAAATACGATGTATAATTCTACTTTCCTAACTTGATTTTATAGCTCTGGAATATTTTCTTTGCATATCTTAATAGTCAGCATATTATACCTATATACATATTTTTTTTTATTTCTTCTCCTGACTTCAATGTTGACCATAACCACTGGAACACACTGCAAGTGAAAACGACCAGAAAAAATATCAAGATATGTTGGTACACTTGCTTTGCTTTTTTTATATTTGACTTGTCATTCAAATGACTCTTGGGCTCTGACAAAATTCTGGCGTCCATAGAAGAATTGAATGGGAGTTAGTTAGAGATAGATGAATTCAACCCAATGGTTGTGAATGACATTAAAATTTTGATTATTGGTGTAGCATATATTGTTTATGAGGATATAATGTTATATTTGTAAATAATAGTTGAAAATGTTCACTTTGGACAGCAACTGAGTGTTGAAATTAGGTAAAGGATATACTTAATTGCTTTTCAGTATCTGTATTGCAAACCATAATGCAGAGAGAGGGAGAGAGAGAGAGAGAGAGGAAAAGTGCCTACCATAGAGACTGGTATGAGGCAGAAGGGACACTGGAGACATTGGTGGTGTGAAATGTACACTGGTGAAGGTACAGGTGTTAGAACATTGTATGACTAAAACCCAAACATGAACAATTTTGTAACTGTGTATCTCATTGTGATTCCATTAAAAATTAATTAATTATAAATAAACTGATAACTACAACAAACACCAAATTTATAAGAACAAATGAATAAATCACATAAATTTGAAAATGTAATAGCTAAAGCTACATGAAATTTACATGGTTTTCAATGTGGTGTATATATAAGTATACTGTCTTCATAGGCAATCAATTAAAATTAATGTAAAGCAAACTAGTATGGTAAGTTTTTAAAAGCAAACATACAACTTCAATTTGTTTCCTTTTAGGACTCTCACAAGTAGAAAAATAAATCTGAACTAAAGAACTATTACTTGCTTGGCATTTTGGTACCCATTAGGAAATGGAAGTAAGAAAGCTCTTAGTGGAAAACATCTTGGGAGCAGGTGCGGCATGCCAGTATTTAGAATAAAGCTTTGTTTCCCCTGACGCTAGGCTTATCTTAATTACTGCAGTATAACCACACACATTAAATTATTGCTGTGCAGCAAACTAGACCCCAGCTGGTGTGTGTTTGTATTGGTCTCTGTGTGTGCGTTCCGTGTGTGTGTATGTGTGTGTACTTATTCTAGTGTCTAGACTATCCTAAAAAGTGGTTTCACACTAGAAAATTAATTTATTTATTTCTCATATGCTCTGAGAACTGTGGTAATTCGAAATAAACTTAGAAATTCTTCATACATGGAAATTCCAAACATCACTAAGAGAAGGATGCATTTTAGTGCTACACTCAAATGTAGCTCACTATAGGTGAGTGCTATACTCAAATGTGCCTCACTGTAGGTAAGGCCACTAGAGTGAAAGTATATTGAGACCACAGATTTGGGAAGACTTTCATAGAAAAATCAAGCACATTAGCTCATAGTTTAACCAAACCCAGAAGTTTTGTTTATGATTCGTCAAGCAAAATAATTGTGAATGAATTATTTTATGTTATTTCTCGTTAGCTCACATGCAGTTGTTGTACTGTATTTTTATTTGGAGAAGGCACACTCGATGCTCAGAGTTTACTCAGAAACTACTGGGGTGCATATGGAATGCTGGAGATCAAACCTGGGTAGGTCTCTTGCAAGGCAAATACCCTCTCTGCTGTACTATTGCTCCGGCTCCTGTGCTGTATCTTTGGATGCATTTTGGAATAATCTATGTTCAATATCCACAGATTATAAAAGTAAATGAGTAGCCACATAAAGATACAATGCACAGGTAGTTTTTTCCCCCCTAACTCTTAATTTAGCTAGTGGACTGGAAAATGTCAGCATACAAGGGGTTAAAGAACAGCTGATGCCTCATGGAAACTTAGTAAAATGTTCTATTTATAAACAATTCTATTTGGATATCACGTTTTCTATAATGCTATGGGCTTGTTTTATTTTTGTGCCTTAGAAAGTTTCCGTGAAAGGGGAAGGGCTCATGGATAGTTTTCTCTTCAAGTTTATACTTGTTTCTTCTTGAGTCTGGACTCTGGTTTATTGTATTTGTTTAATTGAGCTAAAGCATTAAATGTAAATTCCACAAGAGAGAGAAACAATAGAAAACGTATAGTTCAACTAAATATCACTATTATAACTACATGATAATAATACTAATATCAGAATAAAGCATAATGTTGGGTGATGCCCTACTTTAAGCTCCAGCTACACTTAGCTTGCAGCCCCTCCCAGCTCAGCTAGGGAGGCTTTGAATCAGCTCTGGCACTTGTAAAAACAAAAGGCCCACCTTAAGTGATGCATTTCAATAGAGTTTTTTACCTGTATTCATCTCTAGATAGCCTAGCCTGCGATGGGCCGGGCTGGGAAGTTTTGGTGGATTTATATCTATAAAATAAGCTGGGAGAAAGGGGAAGGACCTTTTTTGCTATTTTGGCTTCCCTTGGCATCTGCCTTTCTGTCCTCTCCATTTTCTGTTGGGCTTCAAGTGGTGGCAGCCATCTTGGCCTACACGTGACTGGGGCCCAGCGAGGAACCCAGAGTCCGAAGTTTTTCCTGTTCTTGGATTGTATATCAGAACCTGTGATAGTAAAGCCTTTTAAAACTGCACTGGATTCCTGAGTTTTCATCCATTCCCCACCGGCTTTGAGGTAGAAGCTAACTCACTTCCTGGTATTGATGGGTACCCCAGTGGCTTCCCAACAGCATACCAAATCCAGGTTATCCATTTCCATTATGTTCCATCTGTCTCCATCTTGAATAAATTGCAAGGGAACCAAGAAAAAAAATTAAGGGAATTGAGAATCATGGACGCCACCCAGATAGTGCTTCTAAAACCAGTAAAGATCAGGATCAACTTTGGACAGATGTGTAGAAATCTTGAAGGTGGTAAGCTCAACAAATTTCATTTCAGTCCAATTGGAAAAGCCCAACTGAGGTGGTCTAGATAGTATTCAAATCTCCTCACATGAAAGGGTGAATAGAAGTTTAACAGAAACAAACGCAGAGGAATTTTCCCAAACTAAATCACTTGATCAGTTGACATCCCGTTATTCGTCTATTTGCTAGAGCGGGCACCAGTTACATTTCCATTTGACCCTATCACATGCCAGTGTATCCCAATGCCATCAGCTTGCTTTAGGAATACGAAGAGCCTCAAACTGTTCATTCAGGGTCTTGAAGAAAAAGTCTGACCATCTAGTAGGTGGGTGGCCACGTGATCTTTTGACCTTCCTTGGGATACAGTCAGTAATGGCTCTCATCCAGCAGTCATCTCCCAAGTCGCATTACATGTCCAGCCCATCTGATTTTCGATGCCTTGGCAAATGAGATGTGACTGAGGTTGGAACTCTGAATTCCTTCTCTCACTTGAGTGAGGCGTGGTGTTCCAAGCATAGCTCTTTTGATTCCTCTTTGGGAGACCCAAATAGCATTCTCATCCTGCTTTCATAGGGCCCAGGTCTCTGAGGTGTATGTTAATGCAGGGAGAATAGTGGAGTTGAAGAGATGTGCCCGAGGCCAGAGGTTCTTTGTCCTTTTAGCTATTTCTTTGATGCTCTTGAAGGCATTCCATGCCGCTCTCTTCCTCCTGTGTAACTCAGATTTTAGGTAGTTCATCATGTTGACTTCTCGACCTAGGTACATATAACTGCTGCATTCAGAGATGTTTGTTCCGTTTAGAGTGAATGGGGCATCTGAAACTAGTTCATTTTTCATGAACTTTTTTTTGTTATTGAGATTCAGCTGTAGAACTATCTTTCCACATTCTTTGTCAAAGTCGGCCAGCATTTGTACTGCTTGGCTAATGTTTGGTGTTATTAGAACGATGTCATCAGTGAAGCGGAGGTGGTGTAGTTACCAACCGTCTCTCTTCACTCCCATTCCTTCCCATTCTAATTGTTGCATGATGTTCTCGTGGGGTGGTGCTGAAGAGTTTGGTGAAATGGTATCACCCTGCGAATCCCTCTTTTGACATCAATAATCACTTCCTTGTAGAATGGTGAGATCCTGATGGTGAATCTGTAATACAGCTCATGAAGATCTTGATGTATTGGGTTTAAATGCCCTGTTTATCAAAACAGGGGATTCAAATCAATGCCCTGTTTATCAAAACAGGGCATTCAAACCCAAACTAAATATTGGAAATAATATAAAGAACTCTGTTTAAAGATGATAGTTTTGCCCTCTATCCTCTCTCTCTTTCTTTCTTCCTCCAGCTTTCCTTACCATTCTTTCACACACAGGTAGGGATAAGAAAGGAGGGAGAAGAAAAGAGATTTAGAGGCTGTATGTTTTTAAAGCATATATACACTGTGTACACTAGTAATACTGATAACGGAACTAGGTAACTTTTATCTTCTTTCTATGTCCATAGTTGGTGATTCTGTAATCCCTATTTAAAAATAGAGAAGCTTCGAGGACATCTTTGAGCTCAGTGGTCTTACTAAGAACATTTTCTGTAAAGACACATTTCACTTGCATCACTTGTCTTCCTGTTGTTCATCAATTTGCTCGTAACATCTCCATACATCCTGTCACATGCTAGTGTAGCCCAAGGGTATCTGCTTGCTCCAGGAACATAAAAAAGAGACTCACATACACGGGGCAGAGCTGCTACTGGCTCTCCCCATGCCCAGCTGAACACAAGGTTCCCGGGAGGGAAGGCGGGTTCTAGCCCGGGCCAGCCATCCCAGCAGAGCCTCACAAGAAACCAGAGGAACCACCACACCATGAAGGCACATATAGAGTATTTTTATCTCTGCCATTTAAATTAACTTCCAACTACCCTTTCCTTCCCTCCCCTTCCCTTCTCTCACCTTCCCTTCCCTCACCTTCCTCTCACTCTCCCTCTGTCATTCTACTTTCTCTCTTTCTTTTCTCTCTCCTTCCTTCCTTCTTTCTTTTTTTCCTTCCTTCCTTTCTTCTTTCTTTCTTTCTTTCTTTCTTTCTTTTCTTTCTTTCTTTCTTTCTTCTTCCTCCCTTCCTTTCTTTCCATCCTTCTTTCTTTCCTTCTTTGTTTCATTTTCCTTTTCTCTTTTCTCTCTCTTTTTCAGAAGGTACTCTGTTGAGCCAAATTCAAACTCCTTCCTCGAGGATTTTAACACTCTTTTTCTATAGCTTCGATGTCAGAGACTAACTCTTTAACAAGAAGGAATTCTTTGGAGAGCCATTCTGTACAAGATGGTTTTACTAGCCACTGATGTTGGTCTTTATTCTGACTGACTGTGGTTTTCCCCTTGGAGAGGCCCTGCATTGTGTGAAACATTGTTCTTTGTGTTGTGGTAGATTTCCCTTTGCTGAGATCCCAAGGGTTTCATGAAGTGCTTCAGAACTAAATAAAAGGGATTTGCCAAATATGTCAAAGAAAATACATGGAAAATAAATGTGTTGCTTCCTTTTATAAACCCTATTTCACGCACACACTGAATTTACTTTTATTCATCAGAGGTCACTTACTGTAAATACCTAAACACCTGTGAGTTTGTGCTTGAGCTTTTATTTCTGGAGCAGGAAACATGATCTGCCTGTGCACAAGGTGAGCTGGAAGTTCCCAGAAATGGGCACTAATTCAGAGCTGCCCAAGGAATTCCATGACTGTTTCCAAGGGTTCTGCCCTAGAAGGAATGACTTTAAGGAGAATTTGTTAAAATTTATTTTATTATACCACTGTGAGATATACAATTATAAAGATATTTATGATTTGGTTTCAGTCATACAGTGTCCCAGTTCCCATCCCCTCCACCGTGTCTATTTCTTACCACCAATGTCTCCAGATTCCATCCCCCACTCTTCCTTCTTCTTCTTCTTCTTCTTCTTCTTCTTCTTCTTCTTCTTCTTCTTCTTCTTCTTCTTCTTCTTCTTCTTCTTCTTCTTCTTCTTCTTCTTCTTCTTCTCTTCTTCTTCTTCTTCTTCTTCTTCTTCTTCTTCTTCTTCTTCTTCTTCTTCTTCTTCTCTTCGCTTTCTTCTTCTTCTTTTTTTTTCTTCTTCGTCTTCTTCGTCTTGTTCTTCGTCTTCTTCTTCTTCTTCTTCTTCTTCATCTTCTTCTTCTTCTTCATCATCTTCTTCTTCTTCATCTTCACTGCTGTTGTCATCTTCTTTCTTCCTCCTACTCCCTCTCCTTCTCCTCCTCCCCCATCCTTCTCCTCCATCCCCTCCTTCTATTCCTGCCAATCATCCTCCTCCTTCCCTCCTCCTCCTCCTTCTTCTTTCTATCTCCTCCCTCTCCTTCTCCCTCCTCCCTCTTCTCCTCCATCCCTTCCTTCTCCTCCCCCTCCTCCTCCTTCTCTTCCTCATCCTCCTTCTTCTTTCTTCCCCAGCCTTACCCATCTTCTCCTCCTTCATCTAGGTGACACCAACACAGTGGGGAGTTCTGGATAGCAGTTCTCATTTTACTGGACACAGTTTAAGCCTTTTATACAATTTTTGGGGGAGGGGTGGTACATGCTCAAATCACATGGCATTTGCAAGCTCCTGGGCTCTGCAACAGATAACAACCACAGATTTAGCATTTGTAAGGTAACATTTGCAAGGTAACAGTCATTGATTTACATATTATTGTGGATAGAAACCAGGCACATCTGGCCTCACCTTAGATGTGAATCATTTGCCTTCCAGTCTCCCATTGGTTGGATAAGCACGCTATCTTTCACATGGGTGTAAACTCTTGAGCATCCAGAAGCTTCACTGCCCTGAGTACAGGGCCCACCTCCAGGCCCCCGCCCCCAGGGCCTTATGGTGGGAAAGTGCCAGACCCCAATACTAGCTGCTTAGAGCCCAACAAACCTCACTTAAACCTGGAAGTTTAATACAAAGTCCTGGGCTTAGATACAGCCTCAAACTGCAGTGCAGAACTCATAGGAAACTGACACTGCACAGCTCTCATGCTTTGGCATAAAGACTTTTTGGCAAAAACACTTTCTCTACTATCTCATGAGCTGTTGTAGGAAGGGAAAAGCCAGGTGTCATGACTACTGTCCCTCTGATGAGACATAGAACAGTCAATAGAAATGATGTCATTTTACCATTTAAAAATAAATTCCCTTAGCAAGCTAAGACTGAACTTACCTTTCTAATTTAGTAGGGGGGCAATTGTAAGCACAATTGAGCGATGAATAAATGTTTCATTTATAATGAACATTCTATGTTATCAATCTTTGATTTTCACATAGAGACTTATATTGTAGATCCCTATCTGTGCCACCCTCGAGAACATCATGAGACAATTAGAATGGGAAGGAATGGGAGTGAAGATAGATGGTCGGCAACTACACCACCTCCGCTTCGCTGATGACATAGTTCTAATAACCCCAAACATTAGCCAAGCGGCACAAATGCTGGCTGACTTTGACCGAGAATGTGGAAAGGTAGGTTTACAGTTGAATCTGAAGAAAACTATGTTCATGAGAAATGAACTAGTTCCTGAGGCCCCATTCACTCTCAATGGAACAAACATCTCTGAATGCAGCAGTTATGTGTACCTAGGTCGAGAAGTCAACATGATGAACGACCTAAAACCTGAGCTGCGCAGGAGGAAGAGATCAGCATGGAATGCCTTCAAAGGCATCGAAGAAATAGCTAAAAGGACAAAGAACCTCCGGCTCCGGGCACATCTCTTCGACTCCACCGTTCTCCCTGCATTAACATACGCCTCAGAGACCTGGGCCCTACGAAAGCAGGATGAGAATGCTATTCGGGTCTCCCAGAGAGGAATCGAAAGAGCTATACTTGGAATATCACGCCTCACTCAAGTGAGTGAAGGAATCCGGAGTTCTGACCTCCGTCGCTATTCCAGAATCAGGGACGCTGTCTCGTTTGCCAAGGCATCGAAAATCAGATGGGCTGGACATGTAATGCGATTTGGAGACAACCGCTGGACTAGAGCCATTACTAACTGGATCCCACGGGATGTCAAAAGATCACGTGGCCGCCCACCTACAAGATGGTCAGACTTCCTTGTTAAGACCCTGAAGGAACGGTTTGAGGCTCTTCATATTCCTGAATCAACCAGATGCCATTGGGCTACATTGGCACATGATAGGGTCCAATGGAAATGTTACTGGCGCCCGCTCGAGCAAATCGATGAATAACGGGATTCAAGTGATCAAGTGATCAAGTGATCAAGTGATCTGCAACAACAGACATTTAAACAGTATTATATAACATATAAACCAATATTCCCTTTCTTAGGATAAAACGCTTTGTACTTCCATAGCTCTTTTCAAGTAATCTTTAAATTCTTAATTTTCTTCAGTCTTACTACATTTTGTAGTTGTAGACTTTGCTCTTTTCTCATAAGCTACAAAATATATTAGTGAAGAATTTTTTAAAAGATTTTTTATAGCATGAAGACATGATTATTACAATACTAAGACCCAAGTACAAAATAAAAGTTAGTGCAATATATTTTAGAAACCAGAGTTGAAAATTTAGGTAAATGAGAATAGGCATTATTTTAATTTCTTCATTTGATCTAAATTAAATCATAAAGTGATCACTTGTTGCAAAATGATGTTCATTAATTTAATTTCTGATAGTTCTATTTGCCATTCCTTTAAGTTTCCTTGAATAAAGCAATATGAAATAAGTGTGTTATGTACCTGCAAAGGAGGCAGCCTGGGAAGACAGAGAGAATCTGGGGACATTGGTAAAGGGAAGGAAACATTGGTGGCAAGGGATAATATGCCTGAAACGACTGCTTTATAAATAATTTTGTAAATCATGGTATTTCAATAAACATTAAATTAAAAACTGTAACAAACACATTTTTTGTACAATGAGTATGAGTGAATCACAAAGGTTCGAGACAGGAAGCCTATTCACTTAGCAATTCTCTATTCTGATGAACATTTGTTTTCAGATTTTTAATATATGAATGTTAAATTAAGAAGCAAATAATTAGAGCTGATTAAACGATTTCATTAGAACGTTATACATAGCCAGGGATGCAGCTTAGTGGTAGAACACTGGCTTTTCCATTAAACTGATCCCTGTCAGCACACAGACAATAATTGTTTATGTTTCTGAGTGTTTGTTCTTAAATATCTTAGAAAAATTATCAAAGGGAGGATGTGGGAGAGAGAATATTCACAGTTGACCTTAACTGTGCTCTATAAGAATTTGACTGAAAGAACCCAAGTTCTCTACCATCACTTTGTTACTTACCTTTCAATTTCTTTGTCTCTTGATCAGTTTGATTTTTGTTTATCTGGTTGTTACCAAAGGTGGCCATCTTTGTATTAGGATCCTGTTCAGGTATTGGCTCAATTACCAAATAGCCATAGCGACGTCTTTCGTTGTTTCACTTTCATAGCAGACCCACTGATGTCATATATATAGCTTCTTTTTGAATAAATACATAATCATGTCTACTTAATCAAGCATTTATCTTGACTGTTACTTTAACAAGATGGAATCATCATTCTACACTTTCTTCAGTAATGACAATCACTCTACTCAGCTAACTGTGCTTGTTGGCTTCTTGGTTCACGTGAAACACCTAACAGTATTGTAGAATGAATGAGCTTGTCTCCAGGAAACTGGGGAGTCCTAATAGATGTACCTTGTTGATGATGGCAAGTTTTTTTTTCTCTAATTTTTAAACTTTATTTAAACACCATTATTTACGAACTTGTTCACGGTATAGTCGTTTCAAGTATTCAATATTCTAACACCAGCCCCACCACTAATGAGCCCATACCACCACCAAAGACCCTTGTTTCCCACCCAACCCTCATCCCCATGTCTGCTCCCTTAGCAGGCACTACTTATATTGCTTATATATCTCGGAATAGTATTTATAGAGTTGTAACCTTCTTACCATGTTGTTACATGCATATTGGACCATCTGTGTTATTGCTTTCATAGAATGAACTTATTTAACATAGTGGGTTTCGAGGCCAGAGCCATAGTCCAGTGGATAGGGCATTTGCCTTGCACACAACTGACCTGGATTCGATTAATAAACCCAGGTCAGCTGTTCATGGTGCTCTGTTCATGGTGAACAGAGCACCGCCAGGAGTGCCAGGAGTAATTCCTGAGTGCAGAGCCAGAGTAACCCCTAAGCATTGCCAGGTGTGACCCCCAAAAAATAAAAAAATATATATATATTTACATATATATATATATATATATATATATATATATATATATCACTGTATCACTGTCTTCCCGTTCATCATCGATTTGCTCGAGCGGGCACCAGTAACATCTCCATATGTCCTGTCTCAGGCTAGTAGAGCCCAAGGACACCTGCTTGCTCCAGGAACATAAAGAGCCTCACACCATTCCATCAGATAATGGGAATAAGGTCTATAATTGTTACTGGTATTTGGCATATCAAATACGACATGGATAGCTTGCCAGGCTCTGCCATGCAGGTAGCATACTCTTGTAGTCATCTCTAAATTCAGCATTTATTGATGAACCACGCGCGCTAGCGGCCGCAGGAGCTGGTCTGCTGGGTGGAGTTCTGACGAGGGGGAAGTTCGGATGTGGAAAATGGAGGCCCTCATGGAGTGGGGGTCGTCTGGCTTGTTGCGAGGCTCTGCTGGTTGGCGGGCCAGGGCTAGAACCCACTATCCCTCCCGGGGGCCTCATGAGCGGCTGCGCACAAGGAGAGCCAGCATATTGGACCTCTCCAATATATATATGTAGTAGGTTTCTACTCTAATTTTTTTTTACTTTTTTTTCTTTCTTTTATGTTTTCCAGTTTTTATTTTTTTATTATTTTTATTTATTTATTTTTTAAATATGGAGTACATTCAACTTTACTTCAAAGTTTACTGAAGTCTATTTGCCTGTAAGGACATATAACTAGAAAGGAAATAAAAGTAGTTCCCTCCAGCCTGAGATCTAAGCTGCAGTTTGACCCATTCACTGTTTAAAATCAATGATTTAGCTGAATATTATCTCTATTATATTTCTTTATCAGATTTCAGGTTTACACCACCCCTTACAAAATGTTCCTTTGCACTTAAAACTCTAAGTCTATACTCAATTTAATACACATGAAAAAGTAAGTATATTCTACTTTGTTATAGATAGAATGGAAAGAATAAGTTCATATATTCTACAAAATATACCCTACTGTTAGTGAGTTGTGTGTTCTGTGCAAGGTTACAAGGAAATTTTCAAATAGGAAAAGAGTACCATAGAGTTACATATGGCTTTCTCTTTATTTGTCTGTTTTTCTTTTTTTCTTTGACCCAATGATTCAATTCATTCAAAATATGCCTGGGAAAAGTTGTTTGTTTTTTAAACTCCTATTAATCATAGTGCTAACCTTAGGGGTTAAAATAGAATATTTTGAAATAATTTTTCCTACCCAGGAATATGGCTACACGAGCCAGTAAAGCTTGATTTTCCAAACAAAAGTATAAATAAAATAAACTATTATCTCAACATCAAATGGACATAAAAACCTTCTCAAATTGTGGAATTGTGGTAGCCCATTTTGTTTATTCCTCCAAAAAATGTTTTTCACTCTCTCAAGATTTAAACACTCCTTAAGAGTGTTTAGAACTTTTCCTTGGTGACTGAGTTAGATATTTTTGATACAAGTGAAACTAGTTTTAGTTGCTTCTTTTTTAAAACTATTTCCTCATCTCCTGTTTTCTTTCCTGACATCCATAAATATTCTGCACCTTACAATCAAACCATCTTTTCTCAAGTGTATTACCTCAGGCTCACCTGGGAAATCCATTGGAAAAAAGAACCCTCTCTAGACTTCCAGAAGAGATTGAGTTTGCATCACGTTCGGAAACTGGATATCTTACTTAGACTATTTAATACTGCTAACACCCTTCATCTCTGCATAGCGTGGGAGAGACGCATGGTTGTACCTCTAACAGAGTTCAGGATTCTGTTATCTGTTACATTTCAAGATTATTGACCCTAATCCACAGGACAACAGAGGGAAAAAAAAACCCTATCTTTTATAGCCACATTTTTTATCTTGCTCTTGCCTTATTGCTCTTTGGAGTATTTTCTACTACTCTTGGGTAAGAGTTAATGTTCCCCTCAAAATATTATGCAATAATATACTTTATAACATGGACTTTCCAGTGAGTGGGTGAAGGAATTGACAGGATAAATCCCAGTGAGTTGAGCAGACTAGTAAAATGACCCAAAACAAAAACAGATGAAAATTTTCCAGCTCTTGCAGGAGAATTGCTCTAGCCTTAATATAGCACAAAGTGCTCCGAATCCCAAAAGATAATCCAAAATAAACATAGAATATTATCAATGAGTAATTTCCATGAGTTGGTTCTCTGGATTCTATGCTTTCCAGAAATGTCATCTGGTCTAGTTTAAACTTTAACTCATCCATCATATGATGATTAGGGTTTCCACAAAGTCTTCAATATACCATTTAGGAAAAAATATTAATGCAGTCATCCAAAAGTTTAAATGAAAGAGTGCCTGAAAATGGCAGTGTCCAACTGTGATGATTACTACAGAAACACAATTCAAATGATTACTTTACAATATTTATATGCCTTGACATTGTGTTTGACAATTAGAAAATGTAATTCTGATGGACTTTAGATAGTATTTACCTTTTCATCTTACTATAATTCATACAAATATTGAGAATAGGTAATTTCATAAATATAATTATTGGTCTGTCTTTAGACTTCATATATTCCCTATAAATTCATGAAACATTACATAATTGTTTTTAGTACCATTAATACCTTTCACAAGACTCCATACCACTACTAGCTCTTTTCTTGAGCTTCCAAAGTATGATATATTGCTATTATCTACACATATCTATACCAAGTGATCTTTGGCACTGCTTAACTTCCAAAATAACAACAGGTCTCCTCTTGCTATTTGATTGTAGAACATTCCTACTTGGAATGATTTGGTAGGTTATTTTTTTAGGTCTGGGAATGTTGAAAAGAATTTCCATAGAAATTAATGGTATCAACATTCCCAGACCCTAAAAATAACCTACCAAATCTTCCCGAATAGGAATGTTCTACTTCCAGATAGCAGGAGACCTGTATTTTTCTTCCTTTGTTTTGCTTTTTTGAGGTTGAGTTCTTCAACTAGCCATCAGTGTCCCCAAGCCTTTAAAACATGAATAACATAAACTCTTTTTTTCCTACCCTGGTTTTGTATGGCCTGATTTGGGGTGGAGGTGGCGGTGGGGGTCTGGGGGAAGGGGCTTACTTTAAAATATATTTGTGCAAACCTTAGAGAAGTTAATTAAAATATGTGTGGAAACAAATTTGAAAATAATAAACTGAAATAGCAGGGAATACAGATAATGAACAAGAAAATGAAGAAAATATATATTGCCTTGTACCCAGTATAAATATGCTGCATCTAATAAATTTTAAAAAATTATCTTACAGGGCCAGAGATACAGTACAGCAAATGTGAACAGCCTATCTGGGTTCAATCCTGGAGACCCCATATGTTCCAGAGACCTGCCAGGAATGATCCCTAAGCATAGAGCCAGGATTAATTACTGCCTGGTGCGATCCCAAAACAAAATCAAAAAATAAAGGAAGTATCTTACCTTACTGACAACTATCTTGCTGACAAGAAAGAGAAAAATCCATGTGACTAACAGCACCGTTTTTAGCTCATGAAACCCCATTATTGTTTTTTTATCACTAACAGTGTATACTTGATGTGGGCAGAGCCATAATACAGCGGGCAGGGTACATGGCTTTGCACACAGCCAACCCAGGCTTGATATCCAGTACCCAATTGTCCCCTGAGACTACCAGAAGTGATCCCTGAGGGTAAGCCCTGAACACCTCCATGTGTGACCCCAAAACAAAAGCAAAAAAGAAAAGAGTGTGCTTGAAATCCATAGAAACATTAGACATGATACATTTATCTTTGCCAGCATCTTTTACTAACATAAAATCTATTAAATATCTTTAGGGCTTCACTTACTTGTCATATGTAAAGAAAATAGGTTGAACAACCCTATATTGTCTCTATATAATTATTTCCTTACAATTAAATATGATAAATTTTCAATTCAATATTCCCTTGTGTGAGTGTGTGTCTCACACACCTTCAGTGCTAACACAGGACACAAAAAAGAGTTAATTTGAGTATTCAAGCTAAGTGTTAAATTTGATTCACTAACAAGAGATTCATAAACTGACCTTCTCAGGATCATGAAAGTTTAACAAATACAACAGGGAAAGAACCAGTTGACATTTAAAAATGTTTATGTTTGCTAATATTTAGCAATGCTTTTGAACACTGTATTTTCACCGTGCCTGCAATAAGCAAATCCAGCCCAGCCTCATTTTCAGATTATTTGAGTGATAAGCAGAATAACTACTACAGATTAGAGTATGAGTGCTGAAAGGAGAATTCCACTGTGTGCTCTGTGCTGTATAAAATAGAATATTCTGCCTGAAGGCTTGCAGGGCCTTATACATTCCCAAATATACATAATGAATATTATTGGTACTTAGATTGACACTTCTTATTGAAACTTAGATTGACATTTTAACTTGTAGTTATACAATCTAAACCAGCAGTGATAATTCAGGCTTTTTGATGTCTAAAATGTGTATATTAGTGACACTTAATACACTATTTTTCACTTCCCCATATGTATTCAGAGAAAAAAAATGCAGGTATAAATAAAAAATAAAATTTCTTCTGTTTTCACCAGATTTATACTAATATTTTGGATTGTGGTGAATTGAAGTCTACTTGTATAATAGATAGTGAATGTCTGTTATGATGTAAAAATATTTTATGTTCTTTTAAAAAATCTTAGGGTTTCCTATGCACTTTCCTTGGAGAGAGCAAAACACTATGATGACCAGATCAGTTTATAGGGCTGTCTACTATGTGCTTCGTTCTTTGAAAATTACCTGATTTTATGATGCGTTATCTCTGTTTGCATCCATCGTGTTGCATGGGACCTTGTCTATGCCATTATTTGCCCAGCAGTTTAATCTTCATACTAGTCTCAATATTTAACTTCTCAATTACATTCTAATAAGTAGATGCCAGTTTTTAAAGAGGTTACTAAAACTTCTAGAAAATTATCTCCAATTGTCATCTTAATTGTATGAAAATGATCACCTTTAAAAAATGTAAGCTTACATACTTGTTACACAGAGAACCAACAATACCCTAGCATCTATTCCTGAATAACACTGACACCTATAACTAATTGTGGAGATCTCTGAGTGAGGGCTGTGAGGTCACAGCCTTGTGGTTTCCTGTTTGTAAATACACAAAACAGACTCTAATTAGACTCTAGAGGAAATATTGTCCGGGGGAGTTTAGTTGGAATAAATGGAGGTACTTAAACAATTCAAGGTTATGCAGAATTAGATTGGTTTTGTTGTGTTATGCCTATTTTTAATTTCCACCAAAGCTAAGAAAATAGGCAAAATACTAATAGGAATATAGATAGCAGACTGGTTTAAGCTTATGAGTCTCAAGAATAAATGAGATGAATTGGTCTGGCTGGTATCAATTCTGCTTCATGTACACAATAAACAAAACTATAGAATGCACCCACCTTAATTGTAATTGAGTGAACATGAACTTTGACACTTCAGGGAACCCCAAATTACTCTGAAGATTAACAATAAGCCCTGAGAAAAGACCATAAAAAATACTACAAGTTGCATATTTTACACTTGTAAGTTAAGAAAAATTATAGTAAGTTTTTACTCTAATCCTCAAAACTCACTAAGTTTGAATGAGTTCATTTAAATTTTTTTATTATTAATTTTGGGGGACCATAATTTACAAAGTTATACAGGACTGAGTTTCAGGCATGTTCCAACACCAACCCTTCATCAGGATCACACCCTCTTATCAAATAAAATTTTACTTGTGATTGCACTTTAAAGATCTGTGCTTCTCTAAAGACTCTGGAATTCTTGGCTCAAAGTATTCACAACAAGTAGGTATTTATATTTATTATATGTGATACTATCAATTCTTACATTAAGATAATGTTTCTAGTTACCATTTAATTTCATTGTTCAGGTATAATTGGAAATCCTCTGACTCTTGAATATCTACCACAAAAAAATAGCATGTGGTTTATTTGTTTCAATGACAGATGATTCAGAGAGACATTTTAAATATAAAAATATTTACCTAGAACTCTAGAGGTTCTACAGGGTGATACCATTTCACCAAACCTCTTCAGTGCCACCCTCGAGAATAGCATGCGACAATTAGAATGGGAAGGAATGGGAGTGAAGATAGATGGTCGGCAACTACACCACCTCCCGCTTTGCTGATGACATTGTTCTAATACACCAAGCATTAACTAAGCGGCACAAATGCTGGCTGACTTCGACCGAGAATGTGGAAAGATAGGTCTACAGCTGAATCTAAACAAAACAATGTTCATGAAAAAAGAACTAGTTCCAGATGCCCCATTCACTCTCAATGGAACAGACATCTGTGAATGCAGCAGTTATGTGTACCTAGGTAGAGAAGTCAACATGATGAATGACCTAAAACCTGAGCTGTGCAAAGGAAGACAGAGGCATGGAATGCCTTCAAAGACATCGAAGAAATAGCTGAAAGGACAAAGAACCACCGGTTCCAGGCACATCTCTTTGACTCCACCGTTCTCCCTGCATTAACATACACCTCAGAGACCTGTGCCCTAGGGAAGCAGGATGAGAATGCTATTCAGGTCTCCCAGAGAGGCATCGAAAGAGCTATGCTGGGAATATCACACCTCACTCAAGTGAGAGAAGGAATCCGGAGTTCTGACCTCCGTCGCTATTCCAGAATCAGGGACCCTGTCTAGTTTGCCAAGGCATCGAAAATCAGATGGGCTGGAATGTAATGCGATTTGGAGACAACCGCTGGACTAGAGCCGTTACCGACTGGAACCCACAGGATGTCAAAAGATCACGTGGCGGCCCACCTACAAGATGGTCAGACTTCCTTGTCAAGACCCTTAAGGAACGGTTTGAGGCTCTTCCACATTCCTGAATCAACCAGATGCCATTGGGCTACATTGGCACGTGATAGGGTCCAATGGAAATGTTACTGGCGCCCGCTTGAGCAAATCGAAGAATAACAGGATTCAAATGATCAAGTGACCAAGTGACCTAGAACTCATTGAAGCTCTTATTTTTGCATCTCCAAACATCTATAGTACTTTGAGCACTATTTATATCTTCAATGCTTTTATTTGTTTATTTATTTATTCATTCATTCATTTACTCATTCATTTATTCATAGATTTGTTTGTTTATTTGTTTATCTTTTGGATCACACCTGGCAATTCTCAGGAGTTATTCCTGGCGCTGATTCCAGGAATTATTCCTGGCAGTGCTCAGGGGACCATTTGGGATGCTGGGGATTGAACCCATCATCAAATGCCTTACCCACTGGACTATTGCTCCAGCCCCTAGTATGTTCAATACTTAAGTATGGAATATATTGGTTTGCATTGGTGGTGGAATACGGAAGCTGTCTTCAAATTTGGACCTGATGGACTTTTAAGTTATTTATTTATTGAGTTAACCTTGTATCAAATACTGACATAAGTTTTAATATGCAACATTGTGAATCAACATGCACTTCCCCTTTGTCCCAGTTTATGAATCCCATCCCTCTCCAGCTCACTTCTCTTTGTTCTTCCATAACTACTAGTTGATCTTATGGTCCAAAATTTTCTGTTTATTTAATTTATCTATTCATTTTCTTTCATTATAAATGCTCGAGTTTTGAGGTGCCTACAAGAGTATTCCACCCACATGGCAGAGCCTGGCAAGCTACCCATGTCGTATTTGATATGCCAAATACCAGTAACAAGTATAGACCTCATTCCCAAGACCTGATGGAATGGTTTGAGGCTCTTTATGTTCCTGGAGCTGCAGATGCCCTTGGGCTCTCGCATGTGACAGGACATATGGAGATGTTACTGGTGCCCACTCGAGCTAGTCGATGATCTACGGGAAGACAGTGAATACAGTGACATTGGTTTATCTCCAAGGTACTAATAACAAAATAATAATTAACTGTCATTTATTTGAAGTTTGAAACATGATAAAGTGTGAGACTCTAGAGAAGTAGATTGAAATTTTATTGTATGCTATATGTGGATGGGACATTTTTTCAATGGAAAATAGGACAAATGGAAGAAAAATGTTTGACCTGCTCCCTTAGCAGGAGTTTGGTTATTTGCGCAGGGTGGGGGTGGGGTATTCCACCAGTGAAATTTGGCATCCCCGAGGCTTATTCACAGTGATATTTAGCCACATGGTACAGGCCTGGTGGTTTTGTGCTTTGATCCATCAATACAATGTTGCTGGACCACACAGAGCTGGAGATAACCAGGGACACCTGGAAGTAACTGCTTAGGAGACTTTAAATTATGAAGGATGGGAACATTCCATATGCAAAGTATGCGCTATCACACTAGAATTGAACAATGGGAAGACAGTGATACAGTGATCAGTAACATTCATTCCTATACGGCCAATAAATATATTCTTAGAAGTTATCCCTAACTCCTGGATGAGGGTTTCTCTTTCTTTCTCTTCTAGTTTTCAGTAAATGTTTCTATTTTCTAACAGAAAAGTATTTCTGTCTAAAGCAAGTCTAGCTGATAAACTTTGGCTATTCCTAACTTTTTAATAATAGTAATTAAGAAATGGCAGTGAAGCTGGGAATAACAAATTTAAAATTGCAATAGACATGCCAGCAACGCAAAACATGATTTTTTATTCTCAATTGTGCTTAAAATAAATGAATAGAAGGTTAAAATATGATGGAAGAGTGACTGTGTGGTAGGGCACTTATTTTGTGGAAGATCCCTAGTTCATTCCCAGCAACAACATAATAAAAGAAAAATGGTAAAACTAGACTATAATTTTGTAATTCATTATAATCTATTTTTATTTAATGCAATAATTGTACCTTTATTCAAATGTTAACTTGTGAAGTATAATAAACTAAGAAAATCAGATATCCCGAGTTCAACTCCTGGCTCTGACACTAGCTAGTAGTTTAAGATTGTTGTTAAATGTGTCCAAATCTTATTATTATAACATAGACAATTAAAACAATGATAATATTTTCTCCCCTAATAATTATTATAAAAATCATATGAAATAATATATTGGCAGTTCCAGAACAGCATCTGAGATGTAATAATATATAGAGGCATACTATTATTAATTATTAGCAGTAAATCTAGCGCCAGTAACATTTCCAATGTTACTGGCGCCCGCCGAGCAAATCGATGAATAACGGGATTCAAGTGATTAAGTGATCAAATCCTAGGGGAGAAAAGAAAATGTGAAAATGAAGAGAGGGAGATGAAAAGTATAAGAGTGGAAAAGAGAATAGAGTATGGCTTTGGGTCACGATTTAGCAAAAGTATCCAAAATAGTAAGTGTTTTATTACAAAGAAATTGTGCAATTGTGCTAGGAGGAACTGATATTGTGATAATAAGTCTCAAACTTTCATTTGATTTTGCTGTTAAGGAATATGCCTGGTTTCTATTGTGTCTTAAAGTCCAACTATAAAATGTTCAAAGGACTTGTTTGATTGTGTTTTAATAAAAAGTGTTAATTAAATCAGAGCAATGGTGTGTGACACATCCCAGTTGTGCTACAGTATTTCAATAGATTTAATTCTGATCAACCAGCAAAAATCATATCTAATTTAAGATAAATGTGCTGCTCCATTTCTACTACCTTTTAGATTCTCTCTTAGGAAATAGGTTTTATTTCAGAGTCATTCAGTGGGGATGAGAGATAAACCTCTGGTCAAGTTAGAGTAAAGCATTTGTCATATTCTTGGATTAAATACAGACTCACATAAGCTCATGCTCTATTTCAAGAAAGCCAAGGTCAAAAGATCACAATTTGATTTGCTATCTACTTTATCTATTTTTCTAGTAAATGACATCAAATTAACAATGGCTTTTTTGAAATGAAAGGAAGCCGATAATGACGATCTTTACTTATTATTCATCTTCCCTCTAATAATGAAATCACATGGCATGCCCACAGTCAACACAGCATTACTAATCTAGGATAAACTAGAGATTAATGCAGGAGGGGGTCTCTCAGTGTTTTTACTGTCATGGAATGGTAATAGGAAAGAAAAATGTCAGACAAATTGAATACAAGACCTGTACAAATGTATGATTTGCTGGTCTGCTAATTTTGTACAGAAATTTCATTCAGTGCTAAAAGTTTAATTTCCAAAGCCTCCAGAAAAAAAAAACTGAGCATAGCAATATATATTTTATTCTTTCAGGAAATTAAAATGTGCTTTGCTCTGGGACCACAGTTAGCAGCGCTGGGTGCTTCTCCTTGTTGGGATTGAGGGGTCATCCAATTTACATACACATCATCCTTCACACCTTCATCAATGAGTGATCTTTCCAGAACAAATTAGAATAATTTTGATCATTTTTTTAACCAAAAGTTTAATGCAGTGCCCAACCGTGTCAGCAGCTGGCAGACAGGAGACAGACGTGTCTACACCCAAGGCTCTGCGCCGTGGGCCCTAGATGGTGGATAGTTGATGGTCTATCATGGAAAAGACTAGGTCCCCTAGAATGAACCCAGAGCCACAGCAGAGCCTGACAAGCTACCCGTGGTATATTCAATATGTCAAAAACAGTAACAATAATGGACCTCATTCCTAAGGAATGGAGATATTACTGGCACCCACTCGAGCAAATCTATGAACAACGGGAAGACAAGTGACAAGTGACAAGTGACAACTGCTTTTCAAGAAAAATAATTAATTACTTTTTTTCAATGTCTTTCTATTTGTATCACCTATTTATACTAAAAAATTTCATCACTTCTTTTGTAGATAACTAACCTTCAAAAATAAATAGTTATAATGTGATGTAAACATATATGTATATTTAAATGTATATAATATGATGAGGCACACAATATATGCCTTTGGTTCAATTAATATTTTTACCCAACCATAAGACACAGAGAGGATATGATGTTGAATTATTCCTGAAAGAGTGGAGACATACTGATGTGAGAGTAAGAGGGAAAACTGGGACAAAGGAATATTACTGGCAGAATGCCCATGATGGCCTCACATTGGTTTTACTCCTAAGATATCAAACAACTAAAAATTCTCAGCCTACACCTTCTAGGTAATTTTTAGTTTTCTCCTTCTCTGTCAATAATCAATCATCAGGGATTCAATATTCCAGGGTATATAAAAATTGTTCAAAATTTAAACTATCCAAGAACAGGTTGATGTATGCCTATAAAGTGTATTTAAGGGAGACAAATTTTTTTCTGTCTCTGCTCCTTTTTTTTTAATTTATTTATTTATTTTAAAAAATATTTTATTACACCACCGTGTGATATACAATTACAAAGATGTTCATGTTTGGGTTTCAGTCATACAGTCTCCCAGCACCCATCCCTCCACCAGTGCCCATCTCCCACCACCAATGTCCCCACTTCCCTCCCCCCTCCCCAGCCTGCCTCTATGGCAAGTTCTTTATCTCTTCTCTCTCTCTCTTTCTTTCTCTCTTCTCTTACACATTGTTGATTGCAATACGTACGTTTAGAGATTATCATGTATATATTTTCTCCTATATTCAATGCTCAGTTCTAGGCTGGCATTATCACTTTTGACAAATATTAGCACACTTTTCCCTTCTCTGTCTCACCTAACCTCTGATTCCCACATGTCCGTGGTGGATTCCACCTTTTTTTTTAATTGAAAGATGCTCATGTAGAGTCCCGGTTCCACAGGGTTCCAACACGCACCCTCCACCCAAACCCATCTCCCATCACCAATGTCCCGTCTCCCTCCCCCTTCCCGCACCCCAACCACCCGGCGGGCTCTGCATGTCATCTCCTTCCTCTCTATATCTCCCTCCCAACAAACTTTCCTGCTCTTCGTGGAATGCAGTGCACCAAAAGACATCACTGTTTCACCACCCTAGTGGCCCAGCGCTGGCCGCTTGTGGCGCGCCGACCTGGGCTCGAACTGGTTTTGCTCTGTTCCTCTGGTGGTGAGGCAGTTTCCCAGCGTCCGGACAACGAAAATGGTGGCTAGTGTGATGGACGAGTCTCATCCGGCCGCTTCCGGACACCCCCCGGAGGCGACGGCCCACTCCCAAAGCCCATCTGCCCTCCTCGGGGTTCCATGGTCAGCTAAGGCCCGGCGCGAGCCGAGCTCCAGCCTCCCCAGCCGTCTGCAAGACCCTGAATGCTGGCCTGTGGGCAGCTCCTGGGCAGGGGCCACCAGGCTCGACCAAGGGAGACAAATTTAAGCTTTGGATGATACAGAGAGCTATGCAGAAAATAGTGAACAAAAGCAAGAGACCATTGTGATTTTATAAATGAGATATTTTTTTCCTAAACATTCTTTATCTAGTCCTGGCAAACCTCTATAGCTCAAAGAATTTGAAAATAAAGTTGCTTGGTAAATCAAATACATCACACTCCTGTTTCATCCACATTAAGTAACATCATACACATAAAATACATTGTGTGAACAAGTTCTAAGGTGAGGTAGAAAGTCCATTCTGGTTCAAATACTCTGTCACACTATCATAGTAGATTTCACACTACCATTGTAGATAAGTGTAGACATCATTAATTCTGCAGAGGGCACACACGCTGTCATGCAGCACTTGCTCTTGTGTCTGCATTCAGGAATCACTCCTGGCAGGCTGGGGGAAATCATAAGGGTTGTGTGGATCAAATCAGCTCAGTCATGTGCAAGACAAGGACCCTACTCTCCGGACTCTCTCTTCAGGCCCCTACTTACATTTTAGCAACTTCTTTTCCTAAAACTTTTATTCTTCAAGAACTAATAGATAACAAAAAAATGATTTGATAATATTGATGTGGGGGGGAAGATTTTGATAAAAATAGAAATGATTAAAACATGTTGACAGCGATTTTTCCTAGACTGGATCTCCTTGGGAAAAACACAAGCCGAGTTTGACAATGACCATGAATGAAAACCCCACTTTAAAGAATTGGAGGCATAGCTATTGGGTATGTTTTGCTATGTTGTAGAGGAGTGGTGTTGACTGCTCCAAATTACCTCTGTGTTGTTATTATCAAGTTTTCTACAGAATTAATAATAGCTTTTTATCTAATACTATCTCACTGGGGTAATGAGGTTAGTTCCAACCCATGGATCATGCTGGCTAATGGTTTTCTTGGGTATCAAGCTACATTTTGCATAATTGAGTAACAAGCTACTTCCAAGGCATTAAATCAATGCGTTCTGTTTCCCTAAGAGCCTAAGTCACCATGCACCCTTTGACTCATCCTGCTCCACGGACTCTGCTTTAAGCAAGGGCTGGTGGCCAATAGAAAAGATTTCCCAGAAAAGGTTGGTATTCTATGAATGACAACCAGGAGATTATCCTTTAGTAATGAGGCTTTAGATTTAGTAGTTATTGACTTCAGAACAAACCATTGTGATTTTTTTCAGAATCAGAATTTAAAATAATTGGATTTTTTTTCATTTCTTTTTCTTTTTGTTTTTCAAAAATCAATTTTATTGTATCACCATAAGATTACAAAGCTGCTCATGATTGAGTTTCAGGCATACAATGTCCCAGAACCCATCCCCCACGAGTGCACCCTTCTCTACAGCCATGTTCCCTGATTCTCCACACCCCAGGCTGCCTGTATGGCAGGCACTTTTCTTCTCTCTGTTTCTCTCTCTGTCTTATTAGGGTCCAAGAATCTTATTCCAGACTAGCCCCCAAAAGTTAAGGTCTGAGAATCTTATTGCCCTCAAGAGACAGAAAATCACAAGAGAATGCAATCAACAAAACAGAGCTTATTGGACTGGCTAACCAGTGTCAGGCTCCCACAGGACACGCAGGTCCAATTAGGCAGGCAAGACCCCCAGGCTTCCTAAGGAGGATCTTATATAGGCTCTTACTGACCGTTACAGCAGAGCCCATGCAGTACATAGCCAGTGAGTTTGTAACACCACATATCTCTCCAGCCTATCCATCCGCACCTGGGGTGGAGGGGTGGAGGGGTATATTGTACTGGTTTTACTGATCTCTGCTAGTGGGAATCTGTTCCTCTCATTCTCTCTCTCTCTCTCTCTCTCTCTCTCTCTCTCTCCCCCCCTTCTTTTTGTGCATTGTAGCTGGCAATAAATACATTTAGGAGTTATCATGTAGATCCCTTTTCCTACCTTCAATGCTCAGTTCTAGTCTGGCATTACCATTTACAACAATTTTTTGCACCTTGGTCCCTTCTTTATCTTATCTAGCTTCTGTCCCCAACACATTTGTAGTAGATTCCAACCATTGACAAAGTCCTCCCGGTCCCTATTTCTTTCTTTTTTTTAAACTTGAATTGCCACCAATTATGATGTTACAAAGATATTTACGGTTTGCGTTTCAGCCATATATTGTTCCAATACCAACCCCTTCACCAGTGCTCACTACCCTCCACCTATGTTCCCAGTTTCCCTCCCACCCCCAACCTATCTCTGCAGCAGGCATTGTCCTCCTTCCCCATTGTCCTAGTGTTCCCTTCCTTAAATAAAGTGTTTAAATGAAGCTTTCACCCCGGTACCCAGGTAAACAATTCAGTTATGTAAAGTTAACTAGAAGATACCATGAGAAGAAAAGACCTCTGTTCGAGGGTTACCAGGCAAGGGTGACCTCACTGGACTCCTCTCGACATAGATAGATAATATAAATATATCAATTATACAAATAGATATGATAATGATAAAGCTTAAAAGTAGAAATAAAAAGAAAAGTTAGACAATAAGGATGAATTTTTTGGATGTTGGAGGGATCATTTTCTAGGAAATCATATGCTTGGAATGTTGAAACCAGGAAAGCAACACTTGCTTTCAAGCAGGATGAGATGGAAACAACTTCCTGCAGCCCTACTGCAAATCAGCAGCATCAATGGCCCATCCCAGTGGTTCCAACCCTATTGGCTCATAGTGGAATGAAGGCAACGGGAGTTCCATATCCTCCCCAGGTGAGTCTATTAGACAGTCAAGGACAGGGAACTACTCAACTAGTGACTGAATGAGTGTAGTGTGACGAGCCATAGTGAGGCAAGTAGAGTTGAAAAAAAGATGGCAAAACTCACTGATTCAAACATTAAAACCATTTCTGCAACAAAAGCAGAATCAAAACCTTCTTAGCGTCAGAGAATGCTAGAGCATCCGCAGGAGCAAATGAACCACAGCAAGCTGCCAAAGGAAATCTCCAAATTTGTCATTGATTAGGGCTAAGGGACTGCTGGAGACGACATTTTATATGATATCATTTCTACACAACTTGTTAAACTGCAACATAATTCAGTCTAGAGAAACATAGATTTGTTTCTGGGCTATATAGAAAAGTTCAAAACAATGACTGTAAAACTAAGGATAGTGTTTATCTCAGAGAAGGAAACTTGGGAACCTCAAAGGTCTTAGGCATACTTTTTTTTCCTTCTTTCTGCGGTAAGTGTACCTTTCTAAGTGGAAATTCACTTTTTAAATTGTGGCATAATTCCTTTGTCATCACTGTCAATTCTTTAACTTTGAATTCCTGACTCACTTAAAGGATGAATTAACGGAAAGAAAGCCTGTTAATACAGTTTGAAGGTATGTCTAAACCAGGCGGATAAAGTGATGATGTTATATAAGGAGAGGAGATATGAATTAAAATGCAGCTCTCCAGAATCCTTAGAGGATTTTCCTCTACAATTTTTTTAGGAGAGGGGCAGGAATAAGAAGAAAAGATAGAGGAAGAAAGGGAAGGGTTGTGACATGGAGTAAGTGATTTTCTTTCAGACAGATTGAAAGTGTAAAATTAGATTTCAGCTCTGGGGTGACTGAAATGTAGTCTTTGGAGTTAGTAAAGACATCTTGGACACATGCGTAGCTTTTCTCTCTTTTTTGGGATTCTCCTCTCTAGCATTGCACCAATAGTGGCAGAAAATGCAAAACAGGAGAGTGATTGACAGTTCTAAATGCTCATTTATAATTCTGTCTTTGCTGTGATTCAAGAAAACTTGCCTCTGCAGTTGTATGCTCTTGGAGACTGATTTCTCCTAGGCTTACCTGGATTAAAAAAAATAAGAAACTAAAACATCTAAAACCATGTTTATGTTCATGTCAACCTTTTATTGTATGTATTTTATGAGAATGGGAAGGAAATTTCACTGCAGTCTCAGAGCAACAGCTGAAACATTCTTAGTCATTTTCTTGCCTCACTGAATCTCTTTAGAAATTCTGCCACCGTGAGCTTTATCCAAATCATTCTCACGTCTACCAATCCTCCTCCCCTTCTGAATAAGTTCTCCATTACACAGAATAGTTATCTTCAAAAATCTATTCCAGAATTACAGGGAATAGTAACTGCACTTAGCCATTTAATAGAAAATGGCTAAGTGGGTCAAAGTGGTCATTGTCAACAGTAACAGACTTTTTTTTTTTCAGAAATAAACAATAAAGGCCCATCACAGCTTTGTGGAATCACCATGTCTATTTGATGAATATTCAAACTGTTACCTGTCAAATCTGGGAAGTATATCTCTGTCCAAAAAAAAAAAAAATCTGGTAACCCTACAGGAAAAGAAGCATTTGTTTCCTCTGAATATCACTATGTCATCATCTTCTTTTCACTTTAAAATGTTATCAAAGACTTAGGACTCTACCCAGTATATCAAAACACATTTTCTCTTTTTTATTTATTTTTTTTAATTTTTTATTTTTAAAATTACAAAGATATACAATTAAAAAGTTCATATTTGGGTTTGGTCAAACAGTGTTGCAGCACCCATCCCGCCACCAGTGCCCATCTCCCACCACCAACGTCCCCGGTCCCTCCCCTCCCCCAGCCCTGCTCCATGGCAGGTTCTTGTTTCTTTCCATTTCTCTCTCTTTCTCTTTTCCTCCCCCAGACTATGGGTTACAGAACATATATTAAAGGGTTGTCATGTGTATCTTTTTGCCTCTATTTAATGCTCAGTTCTAGGTTGGCATTAGTACCCTCAACAATTGTTAGCATACTGTTCCATTTCTGTCTTACTAGCCTCTGAATCCCACACGTTTGTGATAATTTCCACCTTTGACAGGACCTCCTGATATATGTTTCACTTGACCTTGGATATTGGTATCATAATATGTACCTATATTTTATGTTATGCGATAAATGCAGTCATTCGGTATCTGTCTCTCTCCTTCTGGCTAATTTCGCCAACATTTTCTCTTTTAATTGTATTAAGCAGCATGACTTACAGAGTCATTCACAGTGAGTTTTAGACATGCCATGTTCCAGCACTGATCCTCGCACCCTGATCTTGTTCCTCCACCAGTTCCCAGGTTCTTACCCCAACCTGTCACCTTGACAGACACATTTTTTTAAGTTTGTTTGCTGAAGTGAACATTTAATTTTCAGTGTTGTCTACACCATCGTTTTGATGTTTAACTATACCACTTTGCTATGGTGCAGAAGAATTCCCTTGAATCTGTTTCCCATTGTTTCCCCAATCACTTCTTTCTTTCTTTCTTTCTTTCTTTCTTTCTTTCTTTCTTTCTTTCTTTCTTTCTTTCTTTCTTTCTTTCTTTCTTTCTTTCTTTCTTTCTTTCTTTCTTTCTTTCTTTCTTTCTTTCTTTCTTTCTTTCTTTCTTTCTTTCTTTCTCTCTCTCTTTCTTTTTTTCTTTCTCTCTCTCTCTCTTTCTTTCTTTCTTTTCTTTCTTTCTTTCTTTCTTTCTTTCTTTCTTTCTTTCTTTTTCTTTCTTTCTTTCTTTCTTTCTTTCTTTCTTTCTTTCTTTCTTTCTTTCTTTTTCTTTCTTTCTTTCTTTCTTTCTCTCTCTTTCTTTCTTTTTTCTTTCTCTCTCTCTCTCTCTCTTTCTTTCTTTCTTTCTCTCTCTCTCTTCCTTCCTTCCATCCTTCCTTCCTTCCTTCCTTCCTTCCTCTCCTTCCTCCCTCCCTCCCTCCCTCCCTCCCTTCCTTCCTTCCTTCCTTCCTTCCTTTTCCTTTCCTTATCCTGGAGCGATAGATGCCCTTGGGCTCTACTAGCATGAGACAGGTCATATGGAGATATTATTGGTGCCTGCTCTAGCAAATAGATGATCAACAGGAGGATAGTGATAGTGATAGTGATTCTTTCCTTTCTTTCTTCTTGCTACAAGGCCAAGGGTGATCTAAAACATATAAAATATCCTTCCAAAGAGGAATTCTGAAAAATACATGTGTCTATCTGATATTTAGTTATCATTTTGTAGACCTACTGTAGACTTTTAAATAGAAAATGAAAGATTACTCAGGGACTGGAGAGAGAGTACAGCGGGTGCTTACTTTGCATGTACTTGATAGGTTGGATCTCTGCCACCCCATGTATTCCCTCTGTGCCCTAGCAGGAGTGAGCCTTGAGCAGAAAACTAGGATTACGCTCAGAGCATAGTAGTGTCTTATTCCTAGTTTAAGCCTTGTATTCACCTTATTAAAAATAAATTTAAATAAATAAATAATAAATAAATAACCATATTAGCTGTTCATTCTACTTCTATCTTGCTCACTGATTATGTTAGTGATCACAGCAAGGAGAAAAAGTTTAGCTTCAGAAGTTGTTCAGAGAAATTAATTTTTTACTCATTTTATTAAAGCCATAAAGCAACTTACTTAAGGATCCTAATTGAAGTGAATTGAAATTTGAACCATTTAAGGATCATATCCATTATTAGTAAGGAATATAAAATATTTCTAATGTTCCAAAGAGAGAAATCTGTATGGCATAATTGTGGATCAACTCTTTACTTTCATGAATCTTTACTGATTTTGAAGTTTCTGAGTAAGTCTCTATATATTTCATGTCATACCCAGTGGAATTTTCTCTCTGATTCACGGTATCCTTTTGCTATTTGTTAGCTACTAATTTAATAGGACCCCTATCCCCAAATTTTTATCAGGAATACAGATTATTGATGCCTGATTTAAGACATTTGTCATTGTTCTTTCACAGATCCTACATTAAACAGAACTGTTAAAGTGATGGAAAATAAAGTTGCTTCATTTTGTAAACAAAGATATTTGTATTCCTTTTTAAAGACTCAGTTAATGATTTTTAGGCTATTATGAAAATTACATAATAATACTTGTACTTTTTTGCACTTTTATGTTTATTTCACTTTATGATGACCAACTCCGATCTTGCCAAATGTGGCTTTGGGTTCTACATATTGAATATTGAACTCAAGTTTCTCTTTTAAACAATTTTTAAATCATGGTTGAGGTACTATGATTTACAATACTGTAAAGTATATTTTTAATGCAAACATTCCAGTATCATCATAGTGCCATTTTCATTCACCATCATCCCAAGGGCTCCTCCCAAATACCTCAACCTCCAGGTAATCTCAGTTTGATAGAAAAGATCTCAAGAACTGATGCTTTTGGTCACTTGTTATTCCTCTATTTTTTGTGATACCTCACAAATGAGAGAGATTGTTTTATTTATTTAGAAGTGATGGCATCCATACACATATAGATGAATAAAGCTAAACTCATGAAATTCCACAAGAGCCTAACTCAATGATACATTAACTAAAACATTTCGAGACAGTATATCTTTATTTATTCTTTAAATATGAATAATATAAAATAATACACTAAAATTTACATGAAGCAGATAAATCTTCAAATATATAGATTAGTATGAGGAGAGGATAATTTTAACTTTAAGGAAAATATGAATAAGTGTATAAAGTGTTTTACCATAAAAAGTATAATTTTGGTTTCATGTTAGAAAATATTTCTTTAGGGGGCCGGAGCGATAGCCCAGCGGGTAGGGCGTTTGCCTTGCACTCGGCCTGTGCGGGGCCGGGTTCAATCCCTGGCATCCCATATGGTCCCCCGAGCACCGCCAGGAGTAATTCCTGAGTGCAGAGCTAGGAGTAACCCCCTGAGCATTGCCGGGTGTGACGCAAAAAGCAAAAAAAAAAAGAAAATATTCCTTTATAGGCAATGCTTAATTAAATATATGTATTAATAAGTAAAATATTTGAATAAAAATCTCTCCAGATGTAAATAATAACCTAAATATATATGGAGAGATCAACTAATATAAATGAAACTTTAAGTATTGTAAAGCGTATAAAACATTAGCAAACTAGTAATAAACTGACCTTTTTTAATTCAGTAGAGAGCAAACATGTATTCTTGGTGAGGGTTCATCTCGCTGACTTGTTTTTCTTGTTTGTTTCTTCATTTTACTCCCACTATTGTCTTCTGGTTCACAGCAGTTCATTCTATAGATCTATTGTGAATTAAGGGCTTTCCATTATAAATTTCTTTTCTGATTTTTCTGTGCTCAATCGTTTGACTCTGTTTTTAACTTTTGTCATTATGATTGCAATGTCTATTGGAGCTTTTCTATGTGGATCCAATTTTGCTTGAAACCCTCAGGCCTCTTGGGTTTGAATATCTGCACTCCTCAACTCTGGAAAATTCTTACTTGATTTTATTTTTAACAGAAGCAAATTGGCTTTATCAAATTGGCTTCCCTATTCCTCAGGTTCTCTGATGATTCCGACATTCTTCCTCTTTAACCCATCCTATATTTCTTTGTTCTATTCACTAAAGTCAGTCTCTAAATTTACGATGTTGCTTGGTACTGGTAGAGCTGTCCATGCTGTTAGGGCTGTTAAATAAAAAGAAGAGGGAGGGCGGATTTTAGTTCCCCTTTCAGGGAGGTCCCAAGGTCCCAGACGCAAGGGACCTCCTGTGAATTCCAAGACCCCAACAGTACTTGGGGCTAGGGGGTGGCATGACAGCAGATGCCGGGGCCTAGCAGGTCTCGGCAATACTCACAGTCTGTTAGGGCCCCTGACCTGTGCCAGGGTCAAAACAATTCCCTCTGACCCATGGAAGAAAGAGCAAGCCAGAGGTTCCTGAAGGTCACTTTTAATAAGTCTTCTTGTACTTGTTACTTTTTGCATCTGCTAGCTGCTCACTGCAGGAACCTGTCTCCAGGGACATCTGGCTGTCGCTCAGCAGGTTCTCCGGCAGATTGCTCTCCTTGGGTGTCTGTACAGACTCCTCTAGTCAGGGACTGTCCGCTCTGGATGTCTTTCTTCAAGGAATCACCTTTCAGGTCCTCTCTCAGGACTTCTTTCTTCAGGACCTCTTTTCTTAGGTCCTTTCCGTTCAGGACTTTTGTCTTCAGGGCCTGGTTTCTCTTTGTTTAAGTCCATAACTCTATTACCCTGTTTCACTGTTTCAGCCTGTTAACTGTGTTTCTTTGTTACTCTGTTTCCCTATTCTATTTCTCTGACTCACTGCTTGGTACTTTTGCCCTGTTGCCCTGTTGCCCTACAGACCTGTAGCCTTTGTGCTTGCCCTCTGGCTCAGACACTAGGACTTGTGACTCTGGTGCTGGCCTTCGGGCCTAGATACCAGGAGAAGCCTCTGTCCCCTTGCGTTGTCTATACAGCCCAGGCATCAGGGGCCCTGGCCCAGGTGCAGGCCTTACAGTCCAGACACCAGGGGTCGCTGCCCTGTCTACCCAGAAGCACCACTAATGCTCTCCTGGAGCCCCTGTTTATAGTCTCAGGCCAGGCTCAGAATCCTACCCTCAAATGACCAACAGTTTCCCAACTGATGTTCCCCTACATCTCCTCTTCTTTGTTTAATATTTTTTTTAAAAAGTCCAAGGTAACAAAGAGTGTGTGTGGGGGGGGGAGTGGGCGGATAAGTACAATACCTTGTACAAAATCTGTGTAGGTAAAATAACTCCAGAGGGTTAAGACACAACTGTTTCTTTTAACCAAAGTTTATAATAAAGTTCAGGGTCTGTTTACTATAGTTTCGTTTAAGTCAACTCCTTTGTGGGTCCATGTTGAAGGAGTTGAGGAGGAAGTGAAATTAACAGGTTGAAGCAGCTGAGGTTTAGATGGGTGGGAGGGCCCAATTGTTGTTGCTGTGGTCCAACGCAAAGGTTCATGGACTAAGGTGTACTGTGGGAACAGCTAGAAGAAATATTAAATGAAAAATTTTTAAAAAATTAAACAAATGGGGAAGGTGTTGGGGAATGCCCCTTAAAGGGTATATATCCTAACAAAAGGGGAGATAGCAGTTGGGAAACAGTCAGTTGAAACTAGGATTCTAAGCCTGGTAGAAGAGAATTTGAGGAGGAGAGAGTCTGAGTTTTCCCAGGAGGAGTGTTTGAAGAGAGTTTGAGTGTACGGCGTCTTTGGGGTATCTTTGAAGAGAGAGTTGGTTGGAGAGAACTTGAGAGTGTTTGCTAGCAAGGGAGAGAAGAAGAAGAGGGAGTAGGGGATTGCTTGAGAGCCTGCTGGGTGTAAGGGTGCACAGTGAGATTTAAAACCAAATAGAACCGTTGGTCATGCATTTTAGCATACAAGCAACAGTGAATGAAGTTACTGGTACAAGGTGTGAATGTTGACCCGAAAAGTTGATGAGTCAACAGAGAGTTTGAGAAGTGGAGGTAGGCCTGCTGATATTGTGGAGATCTGGCTATGAAGCCAGGAACCAGATTATTATTACCTTATTTATCTATCTATCCTGCTCCTTGAGGTGTTGCAGGTGTGGCTGTAGTGCCTGACTTGGTCAGCAGGTGGCAGACAGGAGACAGGTTTGTCTATACCCAGGGCTGTGCCCCGTGGGCCCTGGATGGTTGAAGGTCTGACATAGAAAAAAATTGGGACCCTTGGATGAACCCAGAGCCATAGCAGAGCCTGGCAAGCAACTCATGGTGTATTCGATATGCCAAAAACACTAACAATAATGGACTTCATTCCCCACGAATGGAGATGTTACTGGAGTACACTAGAGCAAATTGATGAACAACATGAAGACAAGTGATACAAGTGATCTATCTATCTATCTATCTATCTATCTATCTATCTATCTATCTATCTATCTATCTATCTATCTATCTATCTATCTATCTATCTATCTGTCTATCTGTCTATCTGTCTGTCTGTCTGTCTGTCTGTCTGTCTGTCTATCTGTCTATCTGTCTATCTATCTTGTCTATATGTCTATCTGTCTGTCTGTCTATCGGTCTATTGGTCTATCTGTCTATTGGTCTATCTGTCTATCTGTCTATCGGTCTATCTGTCTGTCTGTCTGTCTATCCATCCATCCATCTATCCGCCCATCTATCTATTTGTTTATTTATTTACTTATTTATTCATTTGCCTTTTTGGGTCACACCCACAATGCTTCAGGGCTTACTCCTGGACCATCACTCAGAACTTACTCCTGGTGGTGCTCAGGGGATCATATGAGATATGGGGGATCGAACCTGCGTTAACTGTCACTTGATCACTTGATCACTTGAATCCCGTTGTCGATTTGCTCAAGGAGGCACCAGTAACATTTCCATTGGACCCTATCATGTGCCAATGTAGCCCAGGGCATCTGGTTGATTCAGGAATATGAAGAGCCTCAAACCGTTTCTTCAGGGTCTTGACAAGGAAGTCTGACCATCTTGTAGGTGGGCGGCCACGTGATCTTTTGACATCCTGTGGGATCCAGTCATAATGACTCTAGTCCAGCGGGTTGTCTCCAAATCACATTACATGTCCAGCCCATCTGATTTTCGATGCCTTGGCAAATGAGACAGTGTCCCTGATTCTGGAATAGCGATGGAGATCAGAACTCCGGATTCCTTCTCTCACTTGAGTGAGGCGTGATATTCCAAGCATAGCTCTTTTGATTCCACTCTGGGAGACCTGAGTAGCATTCTCATCCTGCTTTCATAGGGCCCAGGTCTCTGAGGCGTATGTTAATGCAGGGAGAATGGTGGAGTCAAAGAGATGTGCCCAGAGCCAGAGGTTCTTTGTCCTTTTAGCTATTTCTTTGATGTCTTTGAAGGCATTCCATGCCGCTCTCTTGACTGTATGCAAAGTCTCTGAGTTGACTGTATGCAAAGCAAATACCCTACCCACTGTACTATCGCTTTAGCCCCAAACCAGATTATTCTAATGTCAAACTGTCATTTTATTTAAATTTTAATTTTTTAATTGAATCATATGACACATACAGTTTCAGATTTATTCATGATTGGGTTTTAGTCATAAAAGCGTTCCAATACCTGCCCCTCCTCCAATGTACATTTCCTATCACCAGTGAACCCAGTTTCCCTCCCTCCAACCCTTGGCTCTATGAATATACTTTCCTTTTCTCTCTCTCTCTCTCTCTCTCTGTTTTCTCTGTTTCTCCATCTCTCTCTCTATCTCTGTCTCTCTCCCTCTTTCTCTCTCCAACTTACATCAAAGTTTCTTAAAAAAAAGACCATCCAATACACTTTTTTGATCACTTTTCACATTAAGGAGAGTATTCCACAGAGGCCCCAGTACATTAACCTTTGTCAAATAATTTGACTTTTCTTCTCCATGTCACACAAACTAAAGGTTTTTTTTTTAATGTGCTTTTCATTTGTTCAGAAATACAGAAGCTCATTGAGTGTCTTACCGCATTCAGCACCCCACTTTGGTTGCAGACGTCAGAATGGCCCTTTCTCACCCAGATGGATTCATCGCTGGTGACATTGGAGAGTGATGGAGAGCACGTGTGGTTTGAAGGCTCTCACCTGGCACTGGAGTTATTTTAATCTCTGGATGTTCCTTTTTCCACTGAGCTCCATGGTGACAGGCTGGTGGGAGGTATGAAAGGAAGGGAATGAGGAAAGGCTGTTGGCAGTCTGAAAAGCCCACAGCTTCCCGGGACTTAACATCTCCTAAATAAAATGGACTTCCAGCTCAAGCCCTATTTAAAAGGGAAAAATAAATTCTTGTACAGAAGAAACAGATGCCAGATGGAAACAACACTGCTGACTTTCTCCAAACACGCCGCCAGCTGTTCCTTTTTCCATAACTTTTTCCAGTGAAATTTTTAGGCTTCACCTGTTAATGGACATGACGAGGAATTGCTCCCCCTGCCTCCCCTGGCCTCATCTTCTTTCTCCCCAGCTTCTCCTTAAAAGGCGAGCAGCAGCCTGGCCTAAACTCTTAGAAAGCTCATGCAGGGGAAATGCTCCCAACACAGCCTTGTTTTTATCAATTCACTTATTTTCTATTTTGGACAAAAAGAGGTAGAGTGTCTGTAATGTTAAAAGTTATTTCCAGCTCTTGGGACATTGCCCCCCCACTTGTTGGAAGGGAAATAAACAAGAAAACACGATGAGAAACAAAGAGATAAATTCCCTGACCGTGTTGGCCCTTTCTCTGTGTTTCTCACTACTTACCTGAGACTCATTTGCTCAGGAGCTGGATAACAGGTAGTATTTTTTGATTAGCAGAAAAGGATTTAAAGTCTCAGGTCATAAAAAAAAGGAAAGTTTTTTGAATATATGAATCAGAACCTGCTGTAAAGGGTCGGTTCTCTCCTGTTGAAATTTACTTAAATAGAAAAAAGGGAATGGGAAGATTTTCAGGAGAGAAAAGAATAATTTCTTGTGATTTCCAGAGACAGCTGGAGTCACTGGCTGATGTCATCCGGCTGGCTTGCCTTTTTTTTTTCTGAGATAATTACTTCTACTGACATACAAAGTTTTATATTCAAAAATAATCTAACAGATTTCCCAACATCTTCTATCAAGGAAATAGGACATTAAAATATGAAGACTTGACAGATAACACATTGAAAATCAGAATTACAATGGAGTTAATTAAAATGCAATCAAGCACCCAAGTATCAGGTAGAAGTTACTCACCACATACTGCTGATAGCCTGCAATTTTCTAACATTTTTTGTGATTTTTCTGGGTTTTCTCTGGGTAACTCATTGATCTGAGTTAATGATATTTAAGGAAACTTACATAAATATTGTTTACCTTCAGTGTTGGATTAAGTATCAACAACTAGATGTTAATACACAAGGGGTTAACACCTATTGAAGCCTATTGAAGCCTACTATAGATATATATATTGCTTCTCTTGAGGGCAGTAGAGATGGCTCAAGAGCTGAGCGTGTGTTTTGTTTTGTGGTTTTCATATAGGAGGCCAGCATTTAGCTGCAGCACTGCATAATCTGCCGAGCACCGAAGAAGGTCATGATCATCACAAGCATTGACCCCTGAATACAAGCCAGCAGTAGGCCTTGAGAACAACAGGGTGTGTTTTAAAAAATAAAACTAAAACATTTTCCTTGTTTGTTTGTTTGTATGTTTGTTTGTTTTAGGATCATATCCATTGGAGCTCAGGGCTTACTCCTGGCTCTGAATTCAGGGATAACTCCTGGTGGGCTCAGGAGAACACAGGACTCAGGAGAACATAGTCAGATCCTGATGGTTCCATCCCCAACAGGGATGGAACCCATGTTGTCCACATGCAGCGCAAGCACCCTACCCACTGTACTATCATATGGCCCCCCAAAAGACATCTTTCTAATACCTCACATCCACTACAAAGCCTTCACTGTCTATAAGAGAATCTTGCCTACTATTTACAAAAAAGAAACCACAGGTAGAGAGTGTCTCATCTTCCTTCCATTCACCAGATAAATCAACCCAAACACGAACCCGCTCTGTGCACCCTGACTCTACCCTTATTCCATCTGATCTGACACTTGGAAGTTCTGACTATATCTGGGCCTGGCACACTCCTTGCACCTCATCTGAGAATCTTCCTTTCATAATTTTCTTCTTAGTCAAATGATCAACCATACTACATCAAGTGATCCACTGACATTTACTTTGAGATAATATCTAATTTTATCATTAAAACAGCAAAAGCTTTTCATCTATTATAAACTTCTGGCTACCTAATTTGTTTGTATGTATATCACTTGTATCACTTGTCTTCCCGTTGTTCATTGATTTGCTCGAGAAGACACCAGTAACATCTCCATACGTCCTGTAGCAAGCAAGTGTAGCCCAAGGGTATTTGCTTGCTTCAGGAACACGAAGAGTCTCAAACCATTCCTTCAGGTCATGGGAATGAGGTCTATAATTGTTACTGGTTTTAGTCATTACAAATACAACACAGGTAGCTTGCCAGGCTCTGCCAATTGAGCACATCTATGAACAATGGGAAGACAATATGTATACTATATCAATATTATATATGCATATATATACATATAAGCATTTTGAATTAGACATTTAAGCTAATCAATCTACTTCATTCATATCTACATATACATCTACTTGTTTATCTATCAAATCTATGCTACTTATTGAGACATTATATTAAATATGTTCATTGTTCTACTTCCTATTAAGCTTTCCCTAAGAGAGAAAAGATGACATTGAGAGAATAAACCTTCTCTATGAACCTGCTCAATCCTATTTAGAAGAACATAAACCACATCCATAGAAAATAAAAACACAGACACAAGCAGAAAGAAATGATTTTAAGATCTTGCATAATTTTGTTTTAAAAGACAGTCATTGTTTTATACAACA
>JAJIBD010005576.1:0-50547 GCA_021461705.1 Cryptotis parvus | reverse complement strand
ATCGAGAACATCATGAGACAATTAGGATGGGAAGGAATGGGAGTGAAGATAGATGGTTGGCAACTACACCTCCTCTGCTTTGCGGACTGACATCGTTCTAATAACACCAAACATTAGCCAAGCAGCACAAATGCTGGCTGACTTTGACTGAGAATGTGGAAAGATAGGTCTACAGCTGAATCTAAAGAAAACTATGTTCATGAAAAATGAACTAGTTCCAAAGGCCCCATTCACTGTCAATGGAACAAACATCTCTGAATGCAGCAGTTATGTGTACCTTGGTCGAGAAGTCAACATGATGAACGACCTAAAACCTGAGCTGCACAGGAAGAGGAGAGCAGTGTAGAATACCTTCAAAGGCATCGAAGAAATAGCTAAAAGGACAAAGAACCTCTGGCTCCAGGCACATCTCTTTGACTCCACCATTCTCCCTGTATTAACATACGCCTCAGAGACCTGGGCCCTACGAAAGCAGGATGAGAATGCTATTTGGGTCTCCCAGAGAGGAATCAAAAGAGCTATGCTTGGAATATTACGCCTCACTCAAGTGAGAGAAGGAATCCGAGTTCTGACCTCCATCTCTATTCCAGAGTCAGGGACGCTGTCTCGTTTGCCAAGGCATCGAAAATCAGATGGGCTGGAGATGTAATGCGATTTGGAGACAACCGCTGGACTAGAGCCATTACCGACTGGATCCCACGGGATGTCAAAAGATCACGTGGCCGCCCACCTACAAGATGGTCAGACTTCCTTGTCAAGACCCTGAAGGAACGGTTTGAGGCTCTTCATATTCCTGAATCAACCAGATGCCACTGGGCTACATTGGCATGTGATAGGGTCTAATAGAAATGTTACTGGCACTCACTTGAGCAAATGGATGAATAATGGGATTCAAGTGATCAAGTGATCAAGTGCTCTTTGGGCTACACCCAGCAGTGCTCAGTGGAGTACTTACTTCTGCTCTGTACTCATGGATCATTTACACATAGTGAGGTTCAGGGAACCATCTGAGATGCTGAAAAATAAATCTAGGTAGGGCATAGAAAAGTCAAGCATCCTACCCACTGTATTCTTGCTCCAGCCCTTGACATGAATTCTTGTGGATTGTCACATAAGATAAGTTCATTAACAGTTAGTTTATATGGCATTGTTTTTAGTTTTTTTTTTGTTTGCCTTGGAGGAGACTATCACTTCTTTTTTTTTTATCTATTATCACTGCATTATCTCCATATGTTTCTTGCAGGAAGGTAGATAGTCCCACCTTCTCAAAAACCTGATTGATTATCTATAACGAAGAAGCCAAGTTTTATGTATGTAGAATTTTAATGAAATATTAATGTACTACTTCCCCAACTACCTGAAACATTATGAATTATGACAAATAAGGCATTTTTAATGCCTCTTTTGGGGTCAATAACTTTTCAAAATCTGTCTAAGAATATCAGAACTTGTTTGGCTTAGAAATAACCTGGAGAAAATGATGGCAATAACTATAAAGATAATGCCATTTCATTCTCTTTAGATGAGTAATGAATATTAAAATTTTTATGACTGCATATTTTTATATTGAATCTTTTTCAGAATGGTGAAATTAAAGAAATAAAAACAGATGAAAAGGTGCTAATGAGACATTTAGCTCACATTTCTAGAACTGCACTGTAATTATTTAAACCAAATGCTGATATGCACACTTATAAAACTATTGGGATACCAGAAAAAGAAAAAATAGAATAAAAATCATAGCCTCTGTGGCTCACTGATGTCATATAAAACACTTTCCTCGGTGAGAAGATTTGGCTTGCAAGAAAACTAATCCAATTCCTGCCAAACAACCCTATAGAACATTGGAAGCTTTGTGGGCAAAGAGAATTCTAAAAGGATTTAAACAGGGCTATTTCCCTGTAAGACATTCTCTGATCTCCCTACCTTCCCACAGTGTTTTCCCCATTTCATGCGAATACAAATACTCTGTGAGTGTTTATTGTTTTTAAAGAACTCTATAGTGAAACATTCGATGCTTCTTCTGTTGGATATTTTTATAAATTTTGTAAGGCAGACTTTTTAAGAATTTTTCGTCAGCATAGTATATATACTGAGTTCTCAGCATGGGTGGAAGAATTAGTAAGAAGAAGAAAGTAGTAGGAGGAGGAAGAGTTTAAGGATGAAAGTTAAGAGAACAGAGAAAGGAAGAGGACTTGTTTAGGGATAAGGAAAGAGAAAGATGAAAGGCAGGGAAGGAAACAGGAGCAGTACAATTATATTATGGTTAATTCATATATGGTCTAACACAAGTCAAGAGAGACTAAAGTTTTGTTCCTAGGTAAGTGTTTGGAAATGATTTCTTAAGTGATCAGCTTTGATTGTAAACCAATTAGAGAAGACTGACTCACCTATATGATTGGGCATCACTCAGTTATATTAGGGCTTGAACAGGACAAACAACAGAAACAGGGAAAATATGATCTTTGTATGAGCTGAGACATCCACTTTTGTGCAGCTTATATTTGAAGCTTTATCCTAAAAATTGAATTATTATAATTATAATATAAATTATCTCCATTTTCAGTTAGCATGAAACTATTTTGAGAATGTTAGTAAAAATCTTCACCAGTAGAACTCTAATATCCTTGTTCATGCTATGGTTAAAAAAAAAAACTTAAAAATTGGAAAGAGGCTTAAGGTATAGACCAGTGGCAAAGTGATTGTGGTTTTGTAAAGAGATGCTGGGTTTGATCTCTTATGTTGCAACAAAAGAATTTGAAATGGTGTTTGTAAATCCTCACTTTCACTCCCACTTTACCAAATTATTCTAGCAGAATTTACCAATTATTCTACCTGATTACTAGGTCAATCTTTAAAAAATACTGTAGAAATACAATAAGCTTCTGTTATAAATATGTTGTATTAATTGTCCATTTAATATACTTTCAAATTTGGGCTTTTTGAGTCTTCCAATGTTTTAGATTGTAGCACTACAATTATATTTGTATTTTTTAAGGAGAAGAATAATGGAAATTTATTGAGAGGATCTCTTCCTTATTTGGGGGATTAATATGTAAATATTTGTGAAAAATCTCCTGGGAGTTTGCTAAAAATACCGAAGTCTGAATCCCTGATTGTTGCTGAATAAATCTGTAGTGCGGTGGTATTATACATTTCTTATTATAGGTAATTCTTATTGCAACAGGCTTGAGAGATCACTTGCATAATGTAACCAATGAAGGAAATACATGTGTAAGAAAAAATTAATTATCTAAGTAAAGTGGTCTCACATCTGAAATGCATAAAATGCATTGAGATAAATGAAATAATTTTAACCAATTTATAATTGACACTACTATACCCTTGTCATATTGAATCTACATTCACAATATATAGAAAGCTACCTTCAAACATTCTCAGAGAGGAGAATTTATGAACATAGGCTTTCATAGGCTTCCTAATCTTTCAATGAATAGAAAATCCTTTTTGGTTCCACTCTGATAAACTTATGGCATTACTGTCAAAGCAATACATTACTTTATTTTACTTTTCCAAGCAATAATAAAATGTATCTTGCAGTTTTTCATTGCATCTGGACCATTTGAGTTGAATTTACTGAATTAAACTATCACCTAAAGTTGGTTAATGTGATAAGCACATAGTAGTGGGTTAATCTTAAAATTATGCCAGATAAAGTACATATTTTTTCAGAGATTTCATTATAAATAAACATACAAATGAAAAGCAAAATGCATAATGAGTTTCTCTGGCTATTATATATTTCTACTTTCCCTTTTTTCACTATCCACTTGCAAATCTCACTTTAATATTCTATATATTGGAATTCAATAATAGCTATTTCATACATTACATTGAATGATATTTTATTCTAATTAATTCTATTTATAGAGTTTGAAAATTTTCATAATGTATTAAGAACACCACATTTTTTACCCTAATTTTTTCTTATGTAGTTTCAACTGTAGAGTATATATAAAACTCTGAACTAAAGAAAAAAATGTTAAAATTCTTCTTTCCATAAACTGCTGTCACCCTTATTCAGTACCATCCTTTATCAAAATTTCAAAACAATTTCAAATCAACTTATGACTTAAATTACATTAAGTGTTTTGTCAGTAGTATAAAACTAGAAATAAGCCATAAAGAATGAAAATATCCAATCAGATGCAAAAGAATTCTGGTGCAGATGAATTATTTTAATACATGGAATACATAAATTGATTGACACTTATTTTATGTCCCAAAGTGTGAACTATTTCTAAAAAATGCTTTATTTTAACCTAAAATATTCTTCTACACTGATTTTTTTTTTTTTTTTTTGGGAAAGGGGTCATCCAGTAAATATTAAATTCATTTTGTCTAATATTTTATTTAGGACTATTGTCTCATTGATGAAGTTTTGTATGGGTCATCTGCATACTGAATAGTATTCTTTCATATTTGGATCTTGGTCTTTTGTGTTGTAGTCTAGTGTATTTCATATATATACATACACATGTCTATATGCTTATATAAATATATATTTCAATGATAATGTTCCTGTGTTAGGGCAATTACATATTAATGAGTATTAAGCATTCTTAATCATTATATAATAGTTACTTTCCCTTTTTCCCATTTTAACTTAAAATCTTTTTTATTAATACAACTAAAACTGCCCTTAACTATTTTTATCTTACTGTTCATATTATAGCATTGTTTTCCAGCCTTTTACTTTTTACTTGATTCTGGACACAGAATCAGGGAAGCTGTCTCGTTTGCCAAGGCATCAAAAATCAGATGGACATGTAATGTTTTATGTAATGTTTATATATATATATATATATATATATATGTGTATGTGTGTATGTATGTGTGTGTGTGTAACTTGTGTGTGTGTGTAGTCACACCCAATGATTCTTAGGTCTTCTGTCTCTGAGATCACTGATCACTCCTATTGGTGCTCCAGGAAACATAGGAGATGCTGGGAATTAAATGCCTGTTGGCCATATGCAGAGACCCTCCCTTCAGAGGAGAGTATTTTAAGCCCAGGAATGCTTGAGCCTAAGACACAGATACATCCGGCAGAGCAGAAACCAGCTTTCCCCTTTGAACCCCCTGCATTCCATGGACCACGAAAGCAACTTCCGACCCGAGTCCACCATCCCGATACAGCCTCGGAAGAGCCAGAGAAATCCCCACACCTTGCTGGCAGCAATCTTCACAATCCATACTCCACAGCTCATAAGATCTCCACCCAGCAGATTAATCCAGTCTAAAGCCCGGCTTGTCAGAAACCCAGCCTACAAGGACCCACCCTGCAGGGACCCGCCCTTCAGAGGACAGTATTTCAAGCCCAGGAATGCTTGAGCTAAGACACAGATATACCCGGCAGAGCAGAAACCAGCTTTCCCCATTCTGGCGCCGGCCGCCCGATTTACCTCCAAATTACCGTGAATATTCTACCCACCCCTCTGAGAGAGCCGCACAAAGTAATGAGAATACAGCACCTGCAAGGCAGAGCCTGGCAAGCTGTCCGATGCGTGTTCTATATGCCAAAACCAGTAACAGAAATGTTTATTTTCCTGACCCCGAAAGAGCCCTTAATATGGCAGCAGTAAGAAAGGTGAACAAGCAGTGCCTGATAAAATTTCACAGCCATCCTAGGCTGCCAAAATGAAGAAGGACTAAAATGACTGTCTGTACTTTCAATGCACGTGCACTGGCATCAGAAGCCTATATTGAGGATCTGATGGTGCAAGCACAAAAGATCAAGTACGACATGATTGGTCTGACTGAGACAAGGAGGTGTCAGTTGCATCATGCTGTATTTGACACTGGAGAAGAACTGTTCCTTGTAACATGCGATGAAAGAGGCATCAGTGTTGTTGGTATCCTTCTCAACATGAACATGGACGTCAACATTGATTCATTTGAATGCCTAACAAACTGGATAGGACGATTACACTTGAAGATGTGGTCCACTGCCAACAATTTCTATCTTCATTGTCTACACACCAACATTCACATAAAAAGAAAATGAATTTGAGAAATTCTACATAGAATTGGAGGAGTTCTATAAAAAAGATCACACCTTCTACAAGATCATAGTCGGTGACTTTAATGCCAAGATAGGACCAAAAAGATCGGCAGAAGAACTCCACATTGGGACCCATGGCCTAGAATGGAACAAACAGGGTGAGAGACTATCTGAGTTCATCATGTCCACCAAGACCATTCATGGGAACTCACAGTTCCAGAAGGCTGAAGTGAAACGTTGGACATGGGAATCTCCTGGCGGACAGTTCCACAATGAAATTGACCACATCATCTTTAATGAATGCTTTTGTCTTACCAATGTTGCTGTTGTCCCCAAATTCCAAACAGGATTGGACCACAATCTCCATCATGCAAAACTCTACTTCCCACAACTGGGAGAAAAGGCTGCAAAGTTTAAGAAGAGATCTCCCAGAACGACCACCAACTGGGGACTCTTTGGCACCATTGCAGCAACATGGGAAGATACCATCATTGACGACATCGATGAAGAATACAACCGACTGGTTCAGCACCTCCATGATTGTGCGAAGAATGCCGAGAGAGAGAAAGACACAAAAGAACGCCTGTCTTCAGAAACTCTTGAGCTCATTCGCCAACATGGCAAGGCACGAGCCTCAGGAGACCAAATGCTAACGTCCAAGCTTGCTAAATGGTGCAGAGAAGCGATAAAAGAAGACCTCAAGGACAGAAGAGCAGAAATACTGGAAGATGCAGCAGAAGCCAGGAAAAGCATTCGCACCGCCCGCCTGTCATTTGCCCAACTATAAGACCAAGATGACTGCCCTCCGATGCGGTGATGGATCTTTCACATCTTCCAGAAAGGCAATGGAGAAGAGTATCCATGGATTTCTACTCAAATCTCTTTGATAGCCACATCCACCTGCCCACATACCAAATTCCACAGGATGGATATGTCATTTCCAATGTTCTCCCTTCTGAAATCCGGCATGCCATCTCGCGGTAACGAAGGGAACAGCACCAGGTCCAGACAAAAATCAGACCTGAGCACCTGAAGAATCTGCCATCGGTACTCATCAATACACTAGCTGGGCTCTTCACACGCTACCTGTCTGAATGCAAGGTGCCCTCCGAATGGAAAACCAGCAGGACAGTTCTACTGTTCAAGAAGGGAGACATTCACGACATCGGCAACTGTCGCCCCATCTGCCTGTTGTTCGTCATCTACAAGCTGTTTACAGGAGTCATCCTGAACAGGATTAGCAGAACATTAGATGAAGGATAACTATGCGAGCAAGCAGGCTTCTGGAAAGGATTCCGCACAATCGACCATATCCACACAGTAACCAGTAACCAAGCTCACTGAGGTTTTTAGGGAGTACAAGATGCGGTATCTTGATTTACAGAAAATTTAAGATTTCTGTAAATCTTTTGTGATTTACAGAAAGCCTTTGATTCTGTGGAGACTGAAGCAGTTATCGAAGCCCTAGCCAAACAGGGTGTTCAAACCCAATACATCAAGATCCTTCATGAGCTGTATTATGGATTCACCACCAGGAACTCACCATTCTACAACGAAGTGATCATTGATGTCAAAAGAGGGGTTGGACAGGGTGATACCATTTCACCAAAACTCTTCAGCGCCACCCTCGAGAACATCATGCAACAATTAGAATGGGAAGGAATGGGAGTGAAGATAGATGGTTGGCAACTACACCACCTCCGCTTCGCTGATGACATCGTTCTAATAACACCAAACATTAGCCAAGCGGCACAAATGCTGGCTGACTTTGACCGAGAATGTGGAAATATAAGTCTACAGCTGAATCTAAAGAAAACCATGTTTATGGAACATGAACTAGTTCTAGAGGCCCCATTCAATCTCAATGGAACAAACATCTCTGAATGCAGCATGTTTTGTGTATCTAGGTCGAGAAATCAACATGATGAACGACCTAAAACCTGAGCTGCGCAGGAGGAAGAGAGCGGCATGGAATGCCTTCAAAGGCATCGAAGAAATAGCTAAAAGGGCAAAGACCCTCCGGCTCTGGGCACATCTCTTTGACTCCACCATTCTCCCTGCATTAACATAAGCCTCAGAGACCTGGGCCCTACGAGAGCAGGATGAGAATGCTATTCCTGTCTCCCAGAGAGGAATCGAAAGAGCTATCTTGGAATGTCACGTCTCACTCAAGTGAGAGAAGGGATCCGGAGTTCTGACCTCCTTCGCTATTCCAGAATCAGGGATGCTTTCTCATTTGCCAAGGCATCAAACATCAGATGGGCTGGACATGTAATGCGATTTGGAGACAACCGCTGGACTAGAGCCGTTACCGACTGGATCCCACAGGATGTCAAAAGATCAGGTGGCCGCCCACCTACAAGATGGTCAGACTTCCTTGTCAAGACCCTGAAGAAACGGTTTGAGGCTCTTCATATTCCTAAATCAACCAGATGCCATTGGGCTACATTGGCACATTATAGGGTCCAATGGAAATGTTACTGGCGCCCGCTCGAGCAAATCGATGAATAACGGGATTCAAGTGATCAAGTGTGATCAAGTGGCCATTTGCAAGGGAAATAATCTACCCACTATAATAACTCTCTGGCCATACTAGTCTATATATCTTTTTTTTTTCTTTTTTGGGTCACACCCAGCAGTGCTCAGGGTTACTCCTGGCTCATCCCTCAGGAATTACTCCTGGCGGTGCTTGTGGGGACCATATAGGATGCTGGAGATGGAACCGGGTTAGTCACTTGCAAGGCAAACACCCTACCTGCTGTGCTATTGCTCTGGCACTGAATCTATATACCTTTAAAACACAAGTCATCTGGAGATAAAAGCAAACTGGATTTTGTTCTCTAATTCATTCAGTTACCTAGTTTCCTGATTTGTGAGCTGAAAAAAATTGACATCTAGTGAATTTATTGATCAATAATTATTTACTGCCATGTTTCTGTATTTTGTGAATGTACTTGCAGTCTGCCTCTGTCCAATTTCTTTCCTTCCTTTCTCCCTTCATTCTTCTTTCCCTTCTTTATTTTCTTTCTTTGTTTCTTTTTACCATATCCAGAAGTGCTTGACGGCTTCCTGGGCTCTAAGTTCAGAGGTCTCATAGCAGTTCTGGGGGAACCATATTGTACTGAAGATCAAACCAATACCTCTTGCATACAAAGCATGAGCTCAGTCCTTTCAAATGTCTTTTTAGTTATCTTTTATTCTGCTCTTTATAAGACATATACCTTTTGTGAAAATCTTGTGCTCCATTTTGATCTTTATTTATTCTAATTATTTTTGCTTTGTGTTTACTATGAACATTACATATATCAAATTAGCCTTATATCTTTTTTATTTTTTTATTTGAAAGATGCTCATGTAGAGTTTTGGTTCTACAGTGTTCCAACAAGCACCCTCCACCCTAAACCATCTCCCATCACCAATGTCCCCACCTCCCTCCTCCCTCCCGCACTTCAACCACTCGGCGGGTTCTGATTGTCATTTCTTTCCTCTTTATATCTCCTTCCCATGAAACTTTTCTGCTCTTCGTGGAATGCAGTGCATTAAAAGACATTACTGTTTCACTATTTTAGTGGACCAGCGTGGCCACTGCCACGCGATCCTTGGCTCGAACTGGTTTTGTTCTGTTCAACTGGTCGTGAGGCAGTTTCCCAGCATCCGGACAGCGAAAAAGGTGGCTAGTGTGATGGGCGAGTCTCATCCGGCTGCTTCCAGGACCCCCAGAGGTGACGGGCCCACTCCCAAAGCCCATCTGCCCTCCTCGGGGCTCCATGGTCAGCTAGGCCCGGTGCGAGCCGAGTTCCAGCCTCCCCAGCCGCTTCTGAGCCTCTGGGTGCTGGCCCTCTGGCAGCTTCCTTATATCTGTTTTAAATGGAAAGATAATTGGTATTAATAAACCGTTATTCATAATCTGTTATTAATAAACAAGTAGTAATAAACTATTAAACGATTATTTTAACAGTTCCTATCAATGCTCTGTAGCTTCCTCGCCTTTCATGTTTTTGGATCATTTCATCTTTAATGGGATCATCTTTTTAATCATCAAAGTCAATAAAATATTCCCTGCAAAGCCAGTTGAGTGGAAATGAATTTTTTTTTTTATTGTTTGCATTGTTCTTATTTACACTTGTTGGGTCCCTTTAAGAGATCCCTTAAAGGTATGGCTTGTACTTCTTAAAGGGATGCCCAACATACAAATTATGGGGACATAAAAAGTTGGAAAGGCAATTGAGTTGTCAGTTGAGACTGGGTTCTCAGTCTGGCTGGCAGGAGTGAGTTGGAGGAGTAGAGAGCATGACAGGATAGAGAAGTGGAGAGAAGGGTTGGCTGAGCTTGCATAAGGGCAGAGCAAGAAAATAGTTTAAAGAAAGGCTTAAAGGGAGATCAGAGCCTCTATACTCGTTCTGTACCTGATACTGTCAGTCAGCAACACTACTGTAAACTGACAACACCTTTTTTGAAATGTAAGTGGTAGCTTTTCTTCGAATATTCTTGACTGAAAGTCTTTTACCTTCAATAATGAATTGTTATGTAGTCTTCTAAGGAAATGAATTATTTTGCTGAGAGGTCTGCCAATAACCATAGGAATTACCTTATTTGTCAATCTGTTTTTCTTTGTTTTAAGAATTTCTTTTTACGTTTATCACGATCTCACGTTCACGATCTTCCTGTTGGTCATCTATTTGCTAGAGCGGGCACCAGTAATATCTCCATATGTCCTGTCTCATGCCAGTAGAGCCAGGGGCATCGGCTTGCTACAGGAACAAAAGAGCCTCAAACCATTATATTAGGTCATGGGAATGACCTAATATAATTGTTACTGGAATTTGGCATATCATGTACAACACGAGAAGCTTGCCAGGCTTGTCTAGCGGGAGGCAAACTCTTTTAAACACCTCCAAATAAAGCATTTATTGATGAATATATTTACCTTTATAAAGGTAAAATATATTTTACCTTTATAAAATATATAAAGGTAAAAAGCATTTATTGATTTTTTAAAAAAAATCAATAAATGCTTTTTACCTTTATATATTTTGCAAATGTTAAACACAATTCTCTATTCAGAAGAGGCATATAGCTGCTCCCACCCCCATGCCCACCCATGGGGTGGCGCCCAGCCTTGTGGTTGAGCAGAGAGAGTGTGGGGAGGACTATTTCCAACTTGGAAATGACGAAAAGGGTCAATGAACGGAAAATAGGGAACTTGCACTGATAATGAAAACTTGAAAGAAACCCTGGTTATATTTCAAATATAACTAGGTCTGAATTTCAATAAATGAATAGTCAATTTACCTGCTCTGGGGGGAACAAAATACATACATACATATATATTAAGAATATATATGGATATATAATATATAGTATGTATTAATACTTACATATATAAAGAAGATATATATCTTCTTAAAACATGTCTGGGTTTATTTTACTGGGAATTCTTTGAAATTTATAGGATGGTGTCATGTCTATTACATTTTCCCTATTTGTAAACTCTTATGAATTACTTATAAGAGTAATTACTGAATCAAAAATATTTCTGATTCTTTTTCTCTTTCATCCTTCCAGAAGCATAGGCATATGATGAAAATGCTATTCCCCCTTTCTGTTCCATAATAATCACATATTCTCATTATTCTTTAAATATGCTTTCTGTTTTTTATGTTTTTAATTTTATTGTATTCTTTAAACTACATAACCCATCTCATTATTTTAATTTTCAGATTTTTCATTTTTACTGTTGAACACACTCATTTTATGTCGTAGCTTACTCAATTGTTTTGCCCTCTAATTTCTGATTGAATATTTCTTGCTTTTTCTGTCCTTCTTAAACTACTTATTTTTTTCCACAATGATCTCATAATTTTAATGAATATCATAATATAACTACTACTTTAAAGTTTGCTTCAGATAGTTTATGTAATGTTTGTGCTATACAATAGTTTCCCATTTTGATCCATCAGTTGAGTTAATTCTTCAGTTTCATTATTATCTTTGGTTGTTATGTGCTTATTTGAAAATTTGAAGAAATTACTTTCCCTTCTGAGTACTGATGCAAGAATCAGTGACATACCATGTAGCCACCAAGAAAAATGAGCCATGGAATTTGCTTGTAAGTGGCTGGACATAGAAAGTATCATGCTGAGTGAAGTGAATCAGGAGAGGGATATACATAGAATGACAGCACCCATTTGTGGGGTATAACAATCATACTATGACACTATTAACCAAGGACAGTAGGAATGAAAGACTGGATGTTTGGTCCAAGGTTGTGAGGTTGCCACAAATGGGGGTAGAGGTAGAACACAGTGAGGGTAGAGAAAGGACCAGTATGTCAATGAGAGTTGGAAACGATCACTCTGGACAAGAACTTAGTGTTGAAAATTGGTAAAAGAATATCCATGATAACCTGTGAGCACCTGTACTGAAAACCAGAATGCTCAAAAGGAAAAACAGAAAGAGGAAGAGAGAACGAGGAGAGAGAGAGAAAGAAAAGAGAGAGAGAGAAAGGGAGAGAGAGAGAGAGAGAGAGAGAGAGAGAGAGAGAGAGAGAGAGAGACAGAGCAGAGGGAAGTGCCTGCCTTAAAGTCAGATTGGGGGTGGTGAGTGAAAGGAGGAATATTGGGGATATTGGGGCAGGAAAAGTGTACCAGTGAAGGGATTGGTGTTGACACATTTTATATTGAAACAATCATGAACAGCTTTGTAACTATGTAGCTCGAAGTGATTTGATTATAAAAAGTTAATTTAAAATATTTTAAAAATGCAAAATTAGAGGTTTCAGAGTGAGGGCTTTCAATTCATTGTATAGTCTGAAATCACATAAGCACATAACTGTGCAAACAAAAAGAATATGTGTCCAAAATTATATTTTAGTAATGCTTTTGTTTTGTTTTGTATTAAATATTTATCATGTAAATAGTAGTGTCATAAAATCAAATAGGTACTTTTTCTTTCTTTAGAATTTTCTATGTAATCGGGGCCAGAGCAATAGCCCAGTGGTAGGGCATTTGCCTTGCATGCTGCTGGCCTGGGCCAGCCTGGGTTTGATCCCCGGCATCCCATATGGTCCCCCGAGCACCGCCAGGAGTAATTCCTGAGTGCAGAGCCAGGAGTAACCCGTGAGCGCTGCCGGGTGTGACCCAAAATAAAAAAAAATTTAAAAAAAAAGAATTTTACATGTAAAAAAAAATGGCAAGTCGCTAAATGTCTGGAAGAACTGAAAATTAATCACACTGTGGGCATTTTGTGTTTGTAGCAAAAACCTCCAATTACATTTACATTTTTACTAGTTTTATGGAAAATAAGTGTCATATGGGTAAAATTTTGATTGTTTCTTGAGGAATTTGTACATTTTACATGGTAGAGTTTATGAGAAGAGTTTTTGTACTATTTATTTTGCTGCTTACAGTGAATTGAGTATCATATTTATTTTACACATTAAAGTAATATAAATTCTCTCAATTTTTTTCAAAGAATTAAATTTTTGTTTCACTGTTTTTCTCTACTATTTTTTCTATATCAAATTTGGTTTATTATCTTGTCATGATCTTTCCTATTTGTTTTAGATTTATTTCACATTCTTTCCCATACAGTCTTGACGAAAGAACTTAGATTATGGATTTGAATGTTTCCTTCTTTTCCAATGTAAGCTATGTGTGATACAAAATTATCCCATAACTACATTAGTTGTGTATCATATGTATATATACATGTTTGTGTATATACATATACATGATATAAAAAATATATGTATATGTGATTGATACCTTATTTTGCTTTAGTGAATATTCTTCCCTTGAGATTTTCCCTTTTGTACTAGATAATTTTCATGTCGTACAATAACTGGCTTTAAAGGTCAAATAGTGGCTCCTCATATAACATATACATGCCTAATGCATATTACAAGCTAATATAAAGACTTATTTTGAAATTGCCCTTGAGTTCTAATCAGGTTGAAGGTGAGCTATAATGCAATATGAATGTGCTTAAGAAGAGCCAAATTGCTAAAGACATCCAGGGAAAATGTGATGGTAGAATGTAGTTCAAGAGAGTGAATTATGTTTTCAGGGAACAGAAATCTCAGAGAATTTGCTAATGACTATCATATAAGGTAAGGTGAAATTTTTCTCTACACAGTAGAGGTTTGAGAAGGAGCAGGTCTTTTCAATATCTTCAATTAGCATTTCAATATCCATTTATCTCCATGGGAAAAAAAGTGGTATTTTATAATTTTCAGTTTGTGGTGTGTTATAATGGAAATCTTGAGAAACTAATAAACAAATGTTTGGATAGTTTCTTGTTATTTTCAAGTTGTTCATTTCAAGGTGAATTTTAAGTTTGCAGAATACATTCTGTATAATGCTATTTGTGTTTAATCAGCTAAAATTGTCTTATGATCTAGGATATACTCCATTATATTATAATTTGTGATCACTTAAGCAAATAATTACAATGCACAGTGCACTTTATCCTTTTATTAGGAGGAACATTCTGTAAATATTAATTATATTCTACTAACAATCTTATAGAGTTCTTCTAGTCTTCTGTCATAATTAATATGCTTACTTAGTTTGTTAGATGTAGAAGTCTCTAATCCCAGTTTTTATTTTTCCTTTTACTTTCAATCTCTTATCAGTTTCTGATGTATCCAGCTTTGTTGTTTCATGCACAGAAAACTAGAACTACTATAAATTCTTCACAAATAATCAATTTTATTGTCAATAAATGTAAATGTTATATTTATAACATTTTTATAGTCTTTTTTCTCAAATGATGTTATATGACATAGAATAGGAGGTCATGACAGTAGGTGAAATGTACTGCAAGTGTGTGGGCCTCAAGTTTAGGCAAGACAGAGAAAGGAACAATGTGTTAATAATTGTTAGAAAAGATAATGTCAGCATAGAACTGAACACTGAATAGGCAAAGGGATATACATGACAACCTCTAAATGTATGTATTGTAAGTTACAATGTGTAAGATAAGGAAGAAAGGGAGAGAGAGAGAGAGAGAGAGAGAGAGAGAGAGGTGCCTGTCATAGAGACAGTCTGGGGAGGGAGAGGGAACGAGGGACATTGGTGGTGGGAAATGGGCACTGGTGGAGGGCTCAGTGCTGGAACACTATGTGACTGAAACCCAAATATGAACATCTTTGTAACTGTATATCTCACGGTGGTATAATAAAACATTTAAAATAGGAAAAAAAACTATTTTTTGCAGATATAAAAATAGAAGTAAAAAGTAAAGAGCTTAAAAACTATGTTTTACCTAAAACAGTTATAACTCTATTCCTGTGATTAATATCTATATGGTTTATCTTCTATCAGTTTACTTTTGATCTGTTATATTGTTTATATTTCTGTATTATAATATACTTATTGCAATCTTATACTTAAGTCATGACTTTTAATCTACTGTGCCAGTTTCTGTCTTTTGATTTGTGTATTTCAACTTTTTCCATTTAGTGGTGTTATAGATTTTTTGTATGACTATGGTCATTTTATATTTTTTCACAAATATTTATTTTATTTTTGGTTGACACTTTCTTTGTCTTCCTTGTGTTGCATAAGTATTTTTTAAATACTCATTTCCATTTATACATAGTGTTGTAATCTGTCCCTACTTCTATTTCTATTTTAGGGTTTCTCTTGGAATATTATGTGCTTTTAATATTATAACTTACGTAATCTAAATATCCACCAAAACCTATTTTAATAAATTATATATTATATTTAATGGCAAGATCAACCACAATAGAAGAAACTCTCCTTTAATATAACATATATCTATTGCCTAGAACAAATATATGTGGAGTATTAGGTCCACAAGCACTTTCTCTGGTGTTTGTTGGGAGACTAAGCATGGTATTTTAAGAACAGGATAAAAGAAATAAAAATTATATCACTGCATCACTGTCTTCCCGTTCATCATGGATTTGCTCGAGAGGGTACCAGTAACATCTCCATATGTCCTGTCTCATGCTGATAGAGCCCAAGGGCATCTGCTTGCTTCAGGAACATAAAGAGCCTCAAACCATTCCATCAGGTCATGGGAATGAGGTCTATAATTGTTACTGGTATTTGGCATATCAAATACGACACGGGTAGCTTGCCAGGCTCTGCCGTGCGGGTGGCATACTCTTGTAGTCACCTCTGATGTCCAGCATTTATTTTTGAACTACGAGCCAGGCTGTGATCAGCTCAGCTTATTTAATGTTATAAATAAATAAATTTCAGTTATTGTACTGAACGTTAGGATTGCAGCAACAAATGAGACACGGATCCTGCTTCATGGTATATTTAATTAAAATGTTAATTGTATTCTCAAAAAAAAAACCTGTCTAGAAATTTAAGTTATACTAAGCAAGATGAAAAAGTAAGTTGAATATATGTGTGTGTGATATATGTTCTTAAGGTACTGAGATTATGGGGGGGCCGGAGCCATAGCCCAGCAGGTAGAGTGTTTGCTTTGCACACGGCCCGCCTGTTCCGGCCTGGGTTCGATCCCGGCATCCCATATGGTCCCCGGAGCACCACCAGGAGTAATTCCTGAGTGCAGAGCCAGGAGAAACCCCTGAGCATTGCCGAGAATGACCCAAAAAGCAAAAAAAAAAAAAAAAAAAAAAAGGATACTGAGATAAACCCTGTTTCAGATCAAGAAATAAATGTATAGTATTGCTGAACTGCTTTGTAATCCCATAAAGATACTAAAATAAAAAGAGGGGCCACAAAAAATGCCATGGTGGATAGAGTGCTTGCTTTTTACATGGTTGATCCAGGTTTTATCTTCACACTACACTTAGTCGTCTGAGTTAAGCAAGGAGCTAGACCCTGCATAGAGCCAGGAGGAAGCTCTGCACACTGCCGAGTATAGCCCCAAAGAAAGAAAACAAATAAAAGCTAAAAAGTTTAAAATAGTCATTATTACACCCAGAAAATAAGTAGGTAAAACAGCATATATAAAATCCTGTGTACCACTATGTCAGGGTATGCTGGGCACCCAGAAAAAAAACCTGGGAGCAGGGTGCAGGAATTCCCTTCTGCCCCACGGGATTGGTGGCCAGAGGAAAGAGAAAGACACAAGAATCCAGCAAAGTTTCAAAAGGCTTTACTCTTACAGGTTGTTATACAATACCTTAACAGGAAAACCGGACATAGGATCCCGTTGGCCCAGGCCAGGTACAGATTTAGAACCCTAGGCAAGATGGCCGCCATCACGTGTTAAGGCCCAACAGGGAGGAGAACAGAGAGGTGGAGAGGAGAGCAAAGAGAAGCTAAAATGGATACAAAGCCCTTCTCCTTTCTCCTAGCTTATTTTATAGATAGAAGCCCATCAAAACCATCCAGTCTGGCCCATAATGGGCTAGGCTATCTAGAGGTGAAGCCAGGTAAATGGCCTCTTTGAAATGGGGATGGAGATAGAACACAGTGAGGGTAGAGAAAGGACCAGTATGTCAATGAGAGTTGGAAACGACCACTCTGGACAAGAACTTAGTGTTGAAAATTGGTAAAAGGATATCCATGATAACCTGTGAGCACCTGTACTGAAAACCAAAATGCTCAAAAAGGAAAAACAGAAAAAGGGGAGAGAGAGAGAGAGAGAGAGAGAGAGGGGGGGGGAGGGGGGGGGGGGGAGAGAGAGAGAGAGAGAGAGAGAGAGAGAGAGAGAGAGAGAGAGAGAGAGAGAGAGAGAGAACAGAGGGAAGTGCCGAAAGTCAGAGTGGGGGTGGTGAGTGAAAGGAGGAAAATTGGGGATATTGGGGCAGGAAATGTGTGCCAGTGAAGAGATTGAGGTTAATTTTCACTTAGATAGGTGAACTGACTGCTTTTTGAGTCTGTGTACTTCTTAGAAGTATTTTTCAGTGGCTCTCCTCGAAGGAAATTTAAGAAATTTAAGGTGAATAATGTTAAAGGCACCTGACTTTTGTTGCTTTAATAACAGAATTTTGTAAGCTTTTTGAGCATGTTCAACAATTCTTCAGTTGCCATAAAATTTGCCATAAATTATTTGCCAGAACAATCCATTTTCCTTAAGTAGTTTGCCATAAATATCCATTTGCCTAACTTGTCTGCAAACCTCCAGCCACATAGGACAGAGCACAGACAAATAAAAGCGGATAAATTAGTCCTATTTGTCTTTATGGAAAGCTATGTTGCACATGAAGGAGGCAGGCAACTGTAGATAGAGCCTGAAGTTCTTTTTCAGCTAATTAAATGAAGACGCCACCAAGAAGTCTGCCCTTTCATTTTCTTAAACCAAAGGTCCAGGAAAGCCACTACTATAGAATTAACACTTTGCTCACCAGACCTTGTACTCAGATCCCGTTGGGAGAAGTGAAACATAATCACAAGAATTACAAGAGTTAGCACCAGAAAAGGCCAAAACAGAGAAATTCTCTGAGAGACAAACAGTAGTTATGAAACCTACCACTAAAAGCAGGTAAAGCCAGAAGAAAGAGAAAACCTCCGGGAGATAAACCATTTCACTCACGGTTTAAATTCTGCTACCAGCTTCAAGCATCTCCCCTGGGAACTCCAATTGTTGGGTATGCTGGACAACCAGACAAAACCTGGGAGCAAGGCATAGGAATCTCCTCCTGCCCCAGGAATAGGCAAGTGTAAAGGCACACTGGAAGGAGAAAAAAGGACAGCAGAGCAAAGAGAAGCCAAAATGACTAAAAGCCATGTCTCCTTTCTCCTAGCTTATTTTATAAACAAAAGCCCATCCTGAGCTGGGCTATCCAGAGATGAAGCCAGGTAAATTGACCCTATTGAAATGCATGTCTTCAGGTGTGTCCTTAGGGCTCAAGCTCCACAAAAAGCCAGAGCTGACTACCTAAAGTTAAATTTCCCTAGCAGAGTGGGGGAGGGCTGTATCTCTGAACCGGAAAGTAGTTCAGAAAGTAATTTGTAGGAAAAGGCATTGATACTTCTTACCATGAATATATAGCCAGATGATCCCAGACTCTGGGTCCCACTAAATCCAAAATCTGTCAGAATAATTCACTTCGGCATTAGCTTTAGAATCAGAGTCATGTCTGTTTGCCTGGAGTCACACTGGCATGTCTTTTTGTACTAAGAACTGATTACATTATGGTTGATCCAACCTGGTGAAGTGCTCTTGGAATATTTACATGTACATCCCACTTGGAGAGCTGTGGGAGCAGGAAGAGTATTGAACTGAGGCAAGGAAGATTCATGATAAAAATATTATGCTGTATAAAATTATAAAATGAATCCAACTCTGCCTAAGCTTCCATTGTGTCTGCTCTGGAGATTCCCTAAAGCAGGGCGGGAGTAGCTCTTCACATAGCTAAGTGTAGCTGGAGCCTAAGACTCAGTACTGCATGACTGCAGTGCTGACTGCAACCTGACTAAGGGCATTAGTATTTTTCAGAATATCGTTCTGTTGTAGGCAGGCAGACAGGGGGGCGCCACATGGCAATAAAATTCCTGAAGAAGAGATCCAGAGCCACACCTGATTAAAAGCCGGAAACCAAACTTGATAAGACCATATCAACAATAGACCCTGGGGGAAGGGCAAGGCCAAAAGGAATATGTAAATCTCCTGAGAAAGATAAATCAGCCTTCCTGCCCAGGCTCACAGAAGACCCTGACTCATTCAAATCAAAGAAGACCACTCCCAAAATCTACTCCCCTTGGCAACGGGGCCCTAGCAACCGAGGTTAAAGCCCCATATGGGGAGTAACTTGGGAAGAAATCTATAAAAGCCGTCCTGACCAAAGGACAGTGCACATGCTGCCTGGGTACACATGTTGCCTGCGCACACATGCTGCAAGGACACTCATGCTGCCTGAGCCCATGTGGCCAAGCACATGTGGTGCCTGAGCACGTGTGTTGCCCGCGATCTCCCCTCTTGAGATGTGTACTCTCTCTTTTACTCGCGCTCCAGCTTTGGAGCAGCCCGCGTTCTCCCTTGAGCGCGTTACTCTCTCTCTTACTTCCTCTCCCCTTCCCTCTCCAAAAACCTCCTCAATAAAAACCTATTTTACTTCACTGCTCATCGACTCCTGAAAATTCTTTTTCTGCGAGAAAGACAAGAACCCTAAGGCAGCCCTGGGTAAGGCCTAGGTCTGACTTTCCTTTCCTGCAAAGAGCAATTCCTCGCTCCAGCCTGAGTCCGTGGCTCCCCGAGAAACCTCGGGTGGTGGGGATCAACTCCCGTGCCTAGAGATCAAGCGGGCATCAGGCGTGGCTTGGCGGCCACCTCGTGGGGCTGGTGGGGCTCAGGCCCACGCCGTGCAGGGGCTCATCGCAGACTTTATCAGTCCTAAGCCTGCCCAGCGGGTCCCGGTGGTAGAGGCGGCTGGGGAGAAAGCGACCATCTCTCTCCCCTTCCTACCTCACATAAGTCACCTGTAGGGTCCACCTGCAACAGTTCTTTTTTGATGAGTACACAAGTAGTTATTCAATACTAAAACTTTTTTATCTTCCTTTAGGTAACAATGTTATTTTTATTGTTAATTTATTCACTGGAAAGAAATAATGACCCTCTTTAGAATTTAACCTCTTTTATTTAATTTGAAAGTCTCCTAACACATCAAAAAACTTTGAAGAGCAAATTAGATTGTTCATGATTTAAAGGTGTTCTGTTTTTCTGAGAATATGCTTCCATATGAAACTGATACCAGAATTGACACCTGTCTCACAACATGACTTTCATATGTCTAGACTGCTGATACTCATCACTAGACTCAATGTCTCCCCAAATTTAAATCACAGGGACAATCTCATTTTCTAATTACTCAGAAGATTTCCTGAGGCTTTTGATCAGGAGTGATCCCTGAGTGCAGATCCATGATTAAACCTGAGCACAGAAAGGTGCTCCCCAAAAACAAAATGAAGGGACAATTTCATCCACACTGATTCTGATATTTCATATTGCATCACAGGTAATATAAAGATCATAACTGCAGGTCACAGTGAGAACTGTAGTTCATTTTTCGCTTGATAAAGTAGTAAAAATTAATTGACCTTCCTTCAAAATATTATTCTTTAAGTGAATCCAGAACTTTGCTAAGCTTTTTAGTTAGTCTTAAGATGAAAGATGGATGTGAAGTGTTAAGTATGCTGAAGAACATAGTTCTAACTCTCATGTGTGTACATATAATTGCCACATGCCGATCAGCAATGACTAAGAAGGAGACAGTGGAATCAAACGTGGGAGCAATTGTGCAAAAAAGGAATTGGAAAGATCAAGGAGCGTGTTATTAAAGTACAGTAATTATTTAGGACAAGACCAGAATGCACTGGACTCACTAATGTTGACAGCATTGCCAGCTGTGAATGGACACAGAGGATCCAGGTTCCTTTAAAGACTGGTGATCTTTATAAAGCTTAATAAAAATGGTTTAATTCTGGTGCTATGATTAATGATTTTTCAAGATTTCATATCTCAATATTTTTTGGATTTCAAAATTAAAGCAGATTTAATAAGTCAAAGAAAAAATAAATCAAAGAAAGTTCATATGAAGAATTGTAGACTGTGGTCTATGCTAATACTCCAGGGAGAATAGTTTAGTCTTTATATTTTTCTCTCCTTCTCATAGACCAAGGTCATCTGTCCAAATATCACGCCTTATGCTGTTTTGTAAACAATCCATCCTTTCATGAGATGGTTATGTGATTCCTAAACTTAATGCATTTCAGATATTCAGGGAACTAGACATAATTTATGATTCAATATGTGTCTTGAATATGCATTTATTTGTAAATAGAATTTTTTTGAACTGTTCTCATTGATAAAGTCAACAACTGTTTGCTCTGAGGAGCAATATGATGTTGATTTTCCCTAGGTATATGATGATAAAAACTACTCACAAACTTTGTCTCCTGTGAGAAAGAAGAGAGCCATATTCTTGAAAGTTATGTTTGTTGTTTTAGAAATTATTCTGCAGCCGATATGAAGTTTTATCTTTAAACTAGTGATACTATCTTTCACATAAGTGGTTATATTGCAGTATGAGAAAGATGTGAGGGAGAAAAATGAATTCTGTTTTATATTCAAGGAAAGGATTTAAATGTAGATGGTGAGTTGATAAACATTCAATTTTCAAAAGGAAGAGAATTATGAAAAGGCAAACTCATGCAAATGTGTTGAGCAGATATCCTAGCAGAAGGCTCTTGGGGTAATACTGCAAAATAAACTGATCATTTGGGTACAGAGTATATATGAAATATTTTACTTATGGGTACACATTATGTGTACATACTAATAGTACATATTATGAGTACATATTAATAGTGGTAACACATTCAGCATTTGTGATGCCTTAGTGAAAGATACTATTTTATGAATATTGTCTCAAGATATAAAATATCCTAAAATGTGTCTCATTACCTTTAGAAATTATTGTACAAATCTAAAAATGCACAAAATATTATATTTAATTAAGATTCACAACAGTCATAAGGCATAAATGTAAGAAGTGGATAAAAGTAATTTATCTAAGGGCACTAAACTATCAGAGCAACACGAAGATCCAACTAAGTTCATTTGACTACAGAAGTATCACGTTATTGTTCTATGATCTCCTAGTTTAATGAAAATATTGGGAAGGATCTATATTTTGCCTCCACTTAGTATTAACTTTTACTACAACACAGTTGTTTCACCATATAATAGATATTTTCCTCAAAGATGAACAGCTGAGGTTCAAGAGAATATACAGATTAAGTTGCATGCCTTGCAAGGACCCAATGCCCTCTACTTCCCAACCATCTCATTCCCCAGCACTGCCTATGGTCCACCAAACACTACCAACAATGTTCCCTGAGCAAAGAGCAAGAACTAAGACACACCACTGCCAGATGTGCACCCCCAAAAACGAAATAACATAAAATCGCAAAAATGAATAACATTGCCAATTGCAGTAGCAGACATGAGAGATGTGTGTGGGAAATTTCCAACCCTAACAACATGACCTGGTCCTTCTAAGGAGTGATCATGTCACAAAGATAGCTAGTGTTCCTGATGTACCATTACTTTTCTTTTTTTAGTGTAGAGCATGAACACAGTACCCCCACTGCCACACATTGTGTAGTCAAGTTTCCTGCATTTGGGGAAAACAAGGGGTGAGCATATTCGAAGGGTAATGGATAAGGCTCTCCCTGGGCAAATCGCCTCGGTGATCATGGTATCTCCCCTGCCAGGTAAGTGTCCCATTATTCTTTTTATCATACAAAAATAATGCATTTGTCATTCTGGATATTACAAGAGTATTGGAAAATTTTGTGAAAAACTAGAAACTAGAAGCATATTGACTAAAGATGCTTTGTCATGTCATTCCTTGGACTATTAGAAGGGTTAAGTAACCTCTGCCATAGCTATATCACAAAATCACAATTTTCAAAGCCATTTAGTATAATGACAACAGAATTTCTATTTACACATAAGAACACTGCAATGTGGAATTTTGCAGGCCACAGGGAAAGTTGTAGCTGGCAAATCTAGGACCAACATGTATCTTTCTTTCTCTCTTAAAGCTTCAGTCAGTTTTCTGTGGAATAGGCGCAGCGTGTTCTAAGTGGATAGATTTCGAATATGAGTCCTTTACCTATATGTCATTTACAGACTATGAAGCAGTTGCCATTCTGTTACCTTTTATTTATAGTCTTGATTATCTATTTTGTCCTCGTTCAAGATGTCATTTATTATTGATGATCTTCTTTGAGCAACTGCCTAGGGATTTTGACAATTCATGAATACAAATTTGAAGACGTATATACAGTGTCTTATTTGTTCAAAGGTATCTTGAATGATCTCTCCTTGTCCAAGCAAGTGTTTTCTGCTCTAACACATGAATCAATTTTTAAAGTCATATACTTAATACATAATAATCAGGCAATTTATATAATCAGTGTTTATTTGGAATACTTGTACACACAGACAGATGACACTATGAAGATTAAAATTTGCTCCGAAACATTGGCAACACCAGTGAATGGGAGAAAATTAAGAAAGAAGGTCAATTTAAAAGGCTTAGGAATTTAGGTGGTCAGAAATGTTCACTGGTGAAGAGACAGGTATTGAAACATTGCATCTCTGAATCCTAATCATGAACAGTATTGTAACTGTTTATCTAGTGATGATTCCATTTAAAATAAATTAATTAACAACTATAAAAATGGTGAGAATTTCATTTTTTTTCTCATTTTTGAACATATTGATGCCTTCAGAAACTAATATTTTTAAAAACAATATAAACATAAAAATTATTTGGAAGAATTGTATAAAAGGAAATGACCTATATTTCTGAATCTTTGACAATGAGGTTTTTTGTATGATTATTCCAAAAATATCAGTATTGACTCCTATGAAAAACCATCAAAGAAATAACTTATTGATTTTTAACTTTGAATATTTCATAGGTGTTTCAATTAAATTCTTTTGTGTATTGAAAGAATACAAAACAAACACATATTTATAAATAAATTTGTCTATTTATAAACATGTATTTATTTGCTTTTTGGGGGCATCACACTCGGCAAAGCTCAGGGGTTTCTCCTGGCTCTGCGCTCAGGAATTACTCTTGGCGGTGCTTGGGGACCATATGGGATGCCAGAGATCGAACCCAGGCCGGCACTGGCAAGCCGCGTGCAAGGCTAACGCCCTACCTGCGGGACTATTGCTCTGGCCCTATGAAAATGTATTTTATAAAATGAATATATATTTATCGATAAACATGTATTTATTTTATCATTGTATTACCTGTGTACCTAACAAATAATTAGTGTGTCTTTCTGTGTGTGCATCTGTTTGTACTTGTGCATGCATGTGTGTAGAACTATAGGACCCATATTGTAGTTTTAGTTGACATAGGTTATTATTGTTTGCCTGTGATGAATGATATTCACCAATAGACATTTTACTTTTATGCTATATGCATTTTATATATACAGTTAAAATTCCTTTAAAATCTAAGGCTGATTATATTACAAATAAAATAAATTGCACTTAATGATTGCATTATGTACATTATTTAATGTTACTGAAATGTGTATGTAAATATGGGTGCAACAGAGAATTTTGTAATATGAATATCTTACCATGATTTTCTTAAAGTTTCACAGTGTCATACAGGAAAAAAAAGTAGAATAATAATTTTTAACTATGCCTGTAGTTAGATAACTTGATCACTTGATCACTTGACATCCCGTTATTCAACGATTTGCTCGAGCGGGTGCTGGTAACATTTCCATTTGACCCTATCACGTGCCAGTGTAGCCCAATGGCATCCGGTTGCTTCAGGAATATAATAACATGTATAATAATAAAAATTAAGGTGTTCAGTTTTATCTTTGATTCTATGGAACTAAGTGGTGCTCTTTTGTTAATAGACTGGCTAGTCTCATGCTCTGTTTAATGCATCCTAAGAGTTACTTGGTTAATTAGAAAACATTTGGAATAATTGGAAAGGATGCGTATTCTCATTTTTTTTCATTTTGTTAGTGATTTATTAAACAGATATCTGAGTATATTTTCATGCTTTTGCAAAGATCAATTATTGCATAAATTATTCTTACAAATTTTTCTCTCCCATTTTTTGCATATTTGGGTCCAAGCTTTCTTTTATATTGTTGTTTTGCTATTGTTACATTTTGTTTTTGTTTGTTTTGGAGCCTGCCTGTGCTCAGGGCTTATTTTTGGCTCTTCATTCTTCACGTGCACATATATATATGTCTGTGTAAGTATAAATATATATGTGCAGTTATATGTATTGGTAGTTACAAGATATAAATATATTTATACTTGTGTATATGTATTTTAAAATATCATTTATGGATATATATATACATATATGTGTGTATGTGTGTTTATATATGTGTATACATATCACCGTTGTTACAAACCACAAGCTTTTAGTTCCTTCATTTCAGGAATAACTTTGTAAATTGTGAAAATGACTTGAACACAACTCTTGGGCTTGCCTTCCAATTTTGCTTCTATGTAGTAGCAGAAGTAGGATTTTTGTTTGCTATAAGATCTAGCTTATAAGATTATCAGAAGTTTTTATGTATACATAGAGCTATTATATATGGTCTATATATGCATATATATGTACATACATATATATGTACATATATATATATATAAAATGTAGTAAGTGCTTCTTATTTTTGTTATCTAATGTCAGAGGATTTTCCATGTCAACTACCTCATCAAATTATAAGAATGTGGCAGCTAATCTGGGTTTAGTCCCACACACCCCATATGGTGCCCTGAGCACCATCAGGAGTGATCCCTGAGCTCAGAGCCAGGAGTAAGTCCTAAACATTGCTTTGTATGGCCCAAAACACACAAAAACAAACAAAAGAAATTTGACCCCAGGGTCTCTTTCTGAGAACAAAAGGTCTAGGTAGGCAATGTTCTCTTACTGTTTGGAGAGGTCACCAAGATAGTTCTTGCTGATGACTCATTTATTATGGCAACTGTAATAAGATGTATATACTCTTACAGTCTGGTTCGAAGAGAACATGTAAAAGATGCCTATTAGTGACTGCCTAATAGTGACCTACATTAGTATGGCAACTTATATACAATATGGCACGATGTTGAGTCATGTCTTGGGTTTACAATGTTCCAGATTCCTTAATGTTGATCTGGATTTAAAATATTGAATAAATATGTTTAGATTCAGAAACAAAATCATTTATTGTTTATTATTGATAAAACATTTATAAATCAGAAGAGGAAGAAAATCACTTGGCAGGGAGAACTTTAACAAAGTATTAACTTAAAACTACGGGTCATTGTGTGGAATTTTTATTAGATAATTAAACCTTTGTATTTCTTATCAAATAAAGTATCATTTGACCCCCCAAAAATGTAGCAGCTGAATTTTTTATACTTTCTGTCCTAAGTAACACAGAAATTATTATATTGTGTTTTTAATTTAAATCTTGAAGAATATGAGATAAATTAAAATAATTCATTAAAAAAGTAATTCAACCTTGAAATAGGTAATAGGAGGTCAAGAAATGATTACAGATAACATGGCATCAGAACTAAATTAAATAATTAAAGGAATTCATTGAGAAATATATTTTTACTATAAAATGTACATTTTATGTCACATAAACAAGACAGTTGACAGATAAAACGACTATAAGGCTTTTATCCTTTGATTTTTTTAAAGTTTTGTTCTTTGAAGAATGCATATTTTAATTGATTTCCATCTGGGAGATATTCTTTCAATATTATTGTTCTGTTTCCCATAGAAAACCATTATCTAAGACAGGAACCTAAACTACATAGTGATTAAATAGTCAATATTAGAAACATACTAGCTATTAAAAAATTTTTTTCTGTAAGAAATCGGTGTCAACATTAAACACAGGTTACTTAAGTACCTGTCATCAGGGTCAACATATTTCCACTCCAGTAGTCTCACAGTAAGAGTGCAATTTGCAGCTTTCTTTCTCTATGCAAGCCATAGAATATATCTTAGATTTCTCCACTGATCACTCAAAATCTTATGTTTTTGTAGCTTGCTTCCCCACTTATTTTATGTATCTCTATGTGTATGTGTTTATCTTTGAAGCATTGGCATGTATTTTTGCAAGTGTATCTATTTATCCACTAACCCACTCATTGTAAGCATTTATCTTTGGATAGTGGGCTCAAAGAAATTAGGAATTGCATTTGGTATTAGAAAGTAGAGAATTTATCTGACTGTACAGATAAATATCTCCTAAAGTTTTCCAAAAGTCTAAGAGGATGAAAAATTAATAATAAATCAGTATTTGCAATCACAGTGGAAGTTGGCTTCAGGGAACTAGCACCTCAATGAATCTTTCGCACTGGAATTCTTAGAGAAGAGATTTAGGCACAGTGATGATGAGTTTGGAATTATGTGCAAGAGAAACATTATTAACAGATTTGAAAACCACCAGATATCAATAAATTTTTAAAAAATCAACAAAATGTGCTTGTCTGTTTTCTTTTCCTACAAAAACCCCTCTTGTGACTGTGCAAACAAGATGATTGGTGGAGGACAGAGTCTACCATCTAACAGCCTGCCAGCACATTACCAACAATAGTTTTTTTTTTTAATTTTTTAACCTATTCCCATATGCCCCGTTTGATTTGTTCTTGAGCAGTAGAGGAAAGAAACCTTCATAGTTACATTTGTAGAAGCTCATATCAAAATTACTTTTTGATGGTAAATTCATCTCAGTCTGTCCTAAGTGTAAGACTGTCACAGTTGCCTAAAGGGGTATATATGTGATTTTATTTCAAATCTCCACACTACGAAGAAATGAAATATCCCATTATACATTTTCTATGAATACGTCCATATACCCATGGACCAAACTTAACCTCCTTTTAGATTCAATCCTCCAGATAAATCAGCACCTAACTTTCTGGTGCTGTTAATTTTTTCTTTCAATTTGTACCTTTTCATTTACTTCTGTTAGAGAAGAAAAACATTCCCTCTACCCTGCCAGCTTTAATTTATACTTAAGCACTTGGGAATCAGACAGAGGAAAGACAATTAGCAAGAGAAAAGACAGGTTTAATTATTTACATAGAGAAGTTCACAGAAAAATGTTACTGAAGCATGGGATTAGAATTTGGGGCTTACATGACTTTTTAATAAGAAACGAGTGCACAAGAGTACATTTATGGAAAACAACAAACCTTCTGGAAAGATCTTGGTTTCTTAGGAGAACAAAGGGTAGCTATGCATCATCAAATTGTGACAATATTTAGAAGCTGTGTGTGAATTTCTTTCTCCAGTCAGCCTTCCCTGGTTGCCCCAGACTTGCTTCAGAACAGAGCATTAGTGGGAACTACACCCTACCCGCTGGACTATCGCTCCGGCCCCTAGAAATGTTTTTTTTTTCCCTTTTTGTGTCACACCTGGCGACGCTCAGGGGTTACTCCTGGCTCTGCACTCAGGGAACTACTCCTGGCGGTGCTCAGGGGACCATATGGGATGCCAGGGATCGAACCCGGGCTGGCATAGGCTGGCCGTGTGCAAGGCAAACGCCCCTACCTGCTGGGCTATGGCTCCAGCCCCTAGAAATGTTTTTAATAGACATATTCCAGTTGATTGCCTATCATCTATAAAACAGGTCAATTTCTTTATTTAAATATTAATTTTTTATTTAAGCACTGTGGTTTACAAAGCTGTTCACAGTACAGTTGGTTCAGTCATTTGATATTCTAACACCAGTCCCACCACCGATATGCCCGTACCACCACCAAAACCCTTGTTACCCACCCCCATCCCCATGCCTGCCCTTTAGAAAAGATGTTTATATTAATCTCTTACAAATATCCAATAATCAATCCAAAACCCGCCACAATTGCAACTATGGACAACAATTATTTCAATTTTTCTACCTCTGCTTGAGCCTATCCTAAGCAGATACTCAGTAATTAATTTTGTATTGTTTGTTATAACGTAGTCTGCGGATATATGGTAGAGAAATATTTTCTTAGAAAAAGGTTACTGAGGATTGTTGAGGGAGGTCAATTTCTTTCATATGGGCTCTTTGGCTTTGCAAAGAGGGACCTAGAATGTACAGGAAGAAAATTGTAACCATGTTCAGAGTTTTTACTTTAAAAGAAACCTAACTTTTTAAAAAATCATATTTTTGGCCAGCAGCTCACGAGGCACCTGGGAGGGATGGCGGGTTCTAGCCCTGGCCTGCAACCCCAGCAGAGCCTCGCAACAAGCCAGATGACCCCCACTCCATGAGGGCCGCCATTTTCCACATCCGAACTTCCATCTCATCAGAACTCCACCCAGCAGAATAGCCTATTACAGCCCAGCTCTAGCGGCCACTTGTGGCCTTGTGGTTCATCAATAAATGCTGGATTTAGAGGCATTTATAAATGTAGGCATTTAGACTACAAGAGTATGCCACCCCCACAGCAGAGCCTGGCAAGTCTCCTGTGTTGTATTTGATATGCCAAATACCAGTAACAATTGTAGACCTCATTCCCATGACCTGATAGAATGGTTTGAGGCTCTTTATATTCCTGGAGCAAGCAGATGCCCTTGGGCTCTACTAGCATGAGACAGGACATATGGAGATGTTACTGGTGTCAGCTCGAGCAAATCGATGATGAACGGTAAGACAGTGATACAGTGATACATTATTTTCTATTTGTTTATTTATTTCTTCCAGAATAGTGCTTTGAGCAAATGAGAAAAATGAGGAACTCAAATGGTTTCTTCTTAAAAACTTTCAAAATAGTTTGTAATCCCTAACTGGCATATTCTATCCTTCCAATTCTCTCTGATTGCTTGACAGTCACCTTCCATTTTCTGGTGTTCCCCCTTTCCCTTCTTCATTTCTCCAAAAACTCCCAAATAATTCCGTCCCCTCAATCACCTTTCTCATTTCAATTTACCTTCAGGTTACCACACTTTTATTATTTCGTGTTTGTTTCCTTTCTAGAGCTGCCTCCCAGGCATGTCTGCCTTGTCTATTCTTTTGGGAGGGAATATAGAAGTTAATAATGAAGGTTTGCCTCCTAAGGAATCACTTATTTCTCCTAATGAAAACTGAAGGGGTTCAGCATGTCAGGTATTTTCTTTATAAAAGTACAAGAGGTTTTAATAATTTCTTGCCTTTGATTTGAAATTCAAAACTAGAACCACTTATCCAGTCCTACCTCTTACCTATAATGATCTTAGGAGTTCCATTTTATTCCTATGATTGAGTGCTGGAGTTCAGCAGGGCCCCGACAGATGTTGGAGTTCAAAGAGGTCCCCTTTGTGCATTCAGTATCAGATGACTGTCGCCCAGAAGGATGGACAAAGGAATGGGACCACAGGCTTGTTGGTAATCAGTGGCCCTTTAATTCAAGTCATCTGTTAATTAGAAGGGTTGGAAGTTAGGGAGTACAGAGAGGTGACAAAATATTGATCCTAAAACAATGAACAGGTATGAGAGAGCCCCTTCCTTCTGGGAACAATCCACTAGGGACATTATACCCCCAGTTTCGAATCTTGCACTAGGGTTGTAGAGCTGTCCAGGACAAAGGTACAATACCAACTAAGGGCTTGTACATATAACATTAACTTTTAAATAATACTTCTAGTTTTGGGACTGGAATGATAGCACAGTTGGTAGGGCATTTGCCTTGCATGTGGCTGAACCTGGTTGGATTCCCCAGCATCCCAGATAGTCTCCCGAACACCACTGGGATTAAATCCTGAGTGCAGAGACAGAAGTAACTCCTCAGCATCGGGTGTAATGCAAAATATATTTATATATGTGTGTGTGCCTATCTATATTTCTAGTTGCGAGGTTTGCTAGGACAAAAAAATAGCAATTGGGAACAAATGGCAATTGCTGATGAGATAACAACATTTCCTGAATCAGAGATCACGTTGTCCTGAGCACAGAAGTCAGGACTCATTGTGCACCTTGTATCAGGAAGCTACCAGGTCACATTCTGTGCTTCTCCACATTGGCCCTTCTACAGATAACAGGAGCCAGACCAAGCTCTGGTCTTGGTTTCCTTCCCTCCAACTCCCTGGCCAAGGCAGTTTAATAATCCTGCTTGGTCTCTCCCAGGAGGTGGCACTACCCTAGCCTCACTGGAGGCCTTAGGGTCTGACCAGGAGTATACCCCAAAACTTCTGTTTCCTTTATTTTTACTTGTCTATGTCTCCTTGCTTGTGCCAGCTAACGTCAGTCATCTATCACTAGATATTTTTTTATAAACACAGTAAGAGAGTAAGACTTTTATCTCCACCCTGGATTTAGATGGTCTCTCAGGGCTCATGATAATTGGGTAGCTTTTCCTGGGAATATTCACTATATATTCCTGACTAAATAGTCAGGAATAAACTAACCAGTTTATCTTTGGGTCAGGATAGAGTTTGTTCTATGGCCATGCTCTCAAATTGTTGAACTTTATATGATGCTTAGCATGTCTGATGAAAAGGCCAGGGTAGCTTTCTCATGACTTGCCCTGAGTCCATTCAAGACCTGCAAGGGGATTATTCTTTTTGGGGTGTAAAGAACTAAAATCAATCTCAGGCACTTTGATGTTTAATTCATGAAATAAGACAGATGCCAGTAGTAAATATTTCAGAATTAACTGACTCCTATTTGACAGATGCATCGCCTTAACTGTCTTTCTGTGTCTATAAAAAAGTGACATAAGAATACGCCAGAGGCAAACATGAAGGAGAAAACAACATTTCACTTACACTACAAAACCCAGGTTATCAGAATACTAACTCTAAAATTCACCGAGCTTGAGTTGGAGACAGACTTGAGTAGGAGACAGAGGCCCAAAAGTGAATGGCTTTCCTGTATACAAATAATGAAAGAGAGGAAAGGGATATTAAAAATAAAAGATCCCATTCACGATTGTGCCACAGAAAATCAAATACATAGGAATCAGGAATTAGAATGTAAAGGATTTGTACAAAGAAAACTTAAAAAATGCTGCTTCAAGAAATAAAAGAGGTGGGCCCGGAGTGATAGCCCAGCAGATAGGGCGTTTGCCTTGCACGAGGCCGGCCCATGCTGGCCCGGGTTCGATCCCTGGCATCACATATGGTCCCCTGAGCACTTCCAGCAGTAATTTCCTGAGTGCAGAGCCAGAAGAAACCCCTGAGCATTGCCAGGTGTGACCCAAAAAGCAAAAAAAAAAAAAAAGAAAGAAAGAAAAAGAAAGAAAAGAGGAAACAAGGAAAAATAGACATATTCCCTGCTATGAATTGGGCGAATTAATATTGTCAAAATGGTAATACTCCCTAGAGGTTTATACAGATTCAGTACAGTCCCTATAAGGATACCCATGACATTCTTCAAAGAAATTGATCAAACATTCATGAAATTTGTATGGAACAATAGACCCCCATGGATAGCTAAAGCTATCCTTGGGAGAAAGAAGATGGGAGGCATCACATTTTCCCATGTCAAACTTTACTAAAAAGCAGTGGTAATTAAAACAGCATGGCATTTTAGTAAAAAAAATAATAAAATAAAAAGACCTCTGGACTTATGGAAGAGTTGAGTATCCTGACGCACATCCCTAAGAACATGACCATTTAGTCTTTGGTAAAGGGAGTGAAAAGTACAAAATGGAGTAAGGAAAGCCTCTTCAACATGTGGTGCTGGGAAAACTGGGCAGCAACATGTAAAAAAATGAACTTACACCTCTGTCTAACACCAAGCACAAAAGTCAGATCAAAATGGATGTAAGATCTCAATATCAGACCAGAATCCATAAAGTACATTGAATAAACTATAGGAAAAATCCTCCACAACATTCAAGATAAAAGGCATTTTCAAAGATGAAGCACCACTAACAAAGCAATTGAAAACAAAGATAAACATATGAGACTATATGAAACTAAAATGCTACTGTACCTCAAAAGAAACAGCGACAAAATATAAAGACAGTCCACAGAGTGGGAAAGACCATTCACCCAATACACATCTGATAAGGGGTTAATATGCAGGATATATCAGGCACTGGTAGAACTTTACAAGAAGAAAACAAACAACCCCATCAAAAAATGAGAAGAAATGAAAAAAAACTTTGGCAAAGAAGAAATTCAGATGGCCAAAAGGCAAATGAAAAACTGTTCATCAACACTAGTCATCAGGGAGATGCAAATCAAAATAACAATGAGATATTATCTCACACAACAGAGACTGGCACACATCCAAACAATCAAGAACAACAAGTGCTGCATGGATTTTGGGAGAAAGGGACTCTCATCCATTGTTGGTGGGAATGTCAATTGGTACACCCTTTTGGAAAATATGGACATTCCTCCAATAACTAGAAATTGAGCTCCCATTTTAACCAGCAATACCACTCCTGAGAATATACCCTGGGAATCCAAAAAGAAAAATACGATCTGCACTTTGATTTACATAGCAGCACTATTCACAATAGTAAGAATCTGGAAACAACCAGCATGTCCACAAACAGACAACTTGATAAAGAAACTTTGGTAGATCTACACAATGGGATACTATGCAGATGACAGAGAAAAACAAAGTTATGAAATTTGCCTCTAAATAGATGGACATGGAGAGAATCATGCTTATTGAAATTAGTTACAGGGAAAAGGACAGATACAGAATGACTGCATTTATTTGTGGGATATAAAAATAAAATTGTATGATACCAATATCCAAGGTCAAACAAAATATGGATCAGGAGGTCTTGTCAGTGGGTGGAATATACCACAAGTGTGTGGGAGTCAGATGTTAGGTAAGACAGAGAAGGGAACACTGTGATAACAATTATTAGAAATAAGAGCAGCCTAGAACTGAGCCTTTAATGTAGGCATAGGGATATACATGAAAACCTCTAAATGTATGTATTACAAGCCACAATGTGTAAGAGAAGAGAGAGAGAGAGAGAGAGAGAGAGAGAGAGAGAGAGAGAGAGAGAGAAGAGAAGAGAGGCAAATTGACTGCTATAGAGGCAGGCCAGGGTAGAGGTGGGGGAATCAGGGTACATTGTTAGTGGGAAATGTGCACTGGTGGAGGAATTGGTGCTGGAACACTATATGACTGAATCTCAAGCATGAACATCTCACAGTAGTATAATAAAAAATTTAAAATAGAAAAAAATCAACCCAAGCTCCCTATGGCAGAGGAAATGACAACTCAACCTGAGATACTTATATCTGTAATCCAACATTGAGTTTATTAAGCTGAGATTTTAAAATATAAACACTTTAAAGTAAGCATAGTCGTGCAGTGCAAGCATGCTGAGTCCATGAACACTTTAAAGTAAAAATAAGGAAAGAAGAAATGGAGTGCCATCCTTGACAGTCATGTCTGCCCATAATTTTTTCAGCTCAACTTGAAGTTTGCCTGGCAGCTGCTTCCTCTTCACCTCTGACTTGTGAAAAATAAATATTGGCTGACACTGATACATCACAGCTTAATTTTTTTTCTCTGGTGTTCCCAAGGTTATGAAACATTAGAAGCTGATAAAAATTCATCAGTCTACTGAGATAGACAGGCACTATTTGGGAATACATTATTCTCTACAGGAATATGATAAACTGGAATCTACTTTGTGAAATGGGGATTTAAAAAAATGGGGTATCAGTAATGACTTTTGTCATGAAATTAGCATATTGTATTACTATGACTATTTTTGAAACTGAAAAACTTGCACATGAGAAATTTTGCCATTTTTTAGTAAATTGGGAAATTTTGTGAGTTTATAGATGCTTATAATGGGACCTGTGTGCATGCAAACTTTAACATTTAAAAATAAAATATCAGTGTTTCATTATAATGTGTTTATCATGACCAAAATTCTACTATGATTATGGATGATGGGGAAAAATTTGAATTCCAGCAAGAGGAAAGAACATTTCAATAATGCACTCAGGTCTTGAGAGCTAGCTATCTTTTGGAAATAAATCATACCTGGGAGTTACTATGATCTGGAGAATGTGCAAAATTACTTGTAGGCATCCCTTTATAGTTGTCCTGGTATTAATTGATTAGGCACCACGTTTGTTTTAAGGAAGTCACTGAATTTTGCATAATAAACCCCAAGTTTTAGTGAATATAGATAAGAATCATTAAGTTATCTGCTACGAATGTAGGATCCCTGATCACACTCTAAGCTTTGCTAACCTTATAATGGCATTCATGCAATATTTCACAATATCTTTACCAGTTAAGCCTCTGCTTGTATTATTCGCTATTTCTTATACTATAGTCATCCTTTTTTTTATCATTTCCAGTCCTTAACTTTTTTTTTGTAATAATTTTTCCTACCCAAGGTTGTTATTATTCTGTTTCTTATTTTTTCCAGTAAATTCATAAGTCTATTTCAAGTATTAGTTACATTTTTCACCTCCAAGAAAAGTATTTGCTGATCTTCTTGTCTCAGTAATTTATTCCCCTGCACTGTGTAGATTCTTAGTAATAATTATATGAATGTTTATGAAATAAGTAATTGCTGGTTAGCTATTCTCCATATTTTAAGTTCTCTGAAAGCTAAAAGCTTACCTTTAATCACATTATCTCTAAGCACCAATCACAGAATTTAGCGCTTGGTAACTGTTCAATATATGTCCATGCTAAAATTTTAGTTGTTTAGTTGGGAGGCAACAATGGAGTTGCTATGCACTAACTCTTGACTGTGCTGAGGCAACAGTCCTAGCAATGATTGTGAGGACTGGTAGGGGAGCATATGCTGTGCCAGGAATTTTATAAGAGTGGATGAGTGAAAAACAAGACTCTTAACCCCTGTACAATCACTCTGTTTTTTGTTTTTTTGCTTTTTGCTTTTTTGAGTCACACCCGACAATGCAATGCTCAGGGGTTTCTCCTGGCTCTGCACTCAGGAATTACTCCTGGCAGTGCTTGGGGACTCTGGACCATTAAGTTTATTCAAAATTTGTTCTGATCATACTAATAAGGTGGTGAATAAGTAAAACATTAAGATATACTAATAAAAATTATAAATAATGAACTAAGGCTACAGTAGCATACCTTTCATATAAAAAGGAACCCAATATCCTTTTCTGGGAAACAATTACATTTTTTACAAAAATTCAATCTAACATGCAAAATAAACAAGCCTAAAATGAGTGGCTTAAAGATAATACAATACAGAGATCTCAAAATATATTATTTATCACTGTACACAAAGAGTACCAAAATAATATATTCTTATTCAGCTTGCTGCTTATGGAATAATCTGAGTCCTAAATAAACAAGCCTAAAATGAGTGGCTTAAAGATAATACAATACAGAGATCTCAAAATATATTATTTATCACTGTACACAAAGAGTACCAAAATAATATATTCTTATTCAGTTTGCTGCTTATGAAATAATCTGAGTCCTAAATTTTCACTTGCTATCAAGCTACTAATTTTTAAAAATAAATTTTGTATATATCAAAAGTGTCTATATAGCTCATATGTATAAAAATAAAAACGAAATTCAATTCAAATGTTATTTTTAAAAAAGATTACAGTAACAATATTTTAATTGTATCATTTTAATATTTATTCATAGTGGATTTGGAATATGGAAATGGTCAATTCAATAGGCCTTCCAATGTTTTAGAAATTTTTAGAAGACATCGAGGTTATTTCCAGATAAATTTTCAGGGAACATGCTTCAATTTAAGAATACAATTCAAGAAACAGAAAAATTTAAATCATATTCGGCTTGATTGGGAAGGTGTGAAGAGTGACAGATAAAAGTCAGGAGAAGGACCCTTTATTGCATTAGAGATTAGGAACTACGAGACAACGAAGATCAGAAAGTTTTTCTTTATCAAATATTCAAACAAAACTATATAAATAGAATTGGGAGTATTTTTCATAAATAAAACGTATTTGTCAGAGTTTTTAAACTTGCGTAAAAGGGTTGAGGAGAGAGTTTAAAAAGAGGTGATAAGATGTAGTGATTAGAAGGTAAATGGTTTCGATTCCAGAGAATATTAAAGAGACAAGAGTCTAGTTTAGATTAATGTAAAAGTTTGTGACAAGGACCAAGGTGTTTTACAAAAAAGATACTATTTTCAAATGAGTCAAAACAGCTCTATCTAAGGTTGTGTGGATTATTAAACATTACAACTAAAGAAACAATTTTTGAGGAAAAATTCTAATTGTTGTATGAAGTATCACTGTCACTGTATCACTGTCTTCCCTGTTCATCATCGATTTGCTTGAGCTGGCACCAGTAACATCTCCATATGTCCTGCCTCATGCATGTAGAGCCCACAGACACCTACTAGCTCCAGGAACATATAAAGAGCCTCAAACCATTCCATCAGGTCATGGGAATCAGGTCTATAATTGTTACTGGTACTTGGCATATCAAATACTACAGGTTAGCTTGCCAGGCTCTGCCGTGGGGGGGCGGAGGCGGGGGGGGGGGCAGACCTGCGGCCGGCCGAGGTGGGAGCAGAGGCCTCTCCAGTCCACCGAGGGGAGCACCACCGGCCTGTCTCGCCCGCTGCGCCGGGGAGGTGGAGCACGAGCGCACGTGTTAGGACCCGAAAGATGGTGAACTATACCTGGGCAGGGCAAAGCCAGAGGAAACTCTGGTGGAGGTCCGTAGCGGTCTTGACGTGCAAATCCATCGTCCGACCTGGGCATAGGGGCGAAAGACTAATTGAACCATCTAGTAGCTGGTTCCCTCCGAAGTTTCCCTCAGGATAGCTGGCGCTCTCGCACGAACCGTATGAAGTAAAACAACAGAAAAATAAAAGAACTTTAAAGACAAAGGACAAATAACATAAAGACAGTAATATGGATCAAATTTTTCTAAACAATTTTGCTTGTGTGGTTCTGGTCATCTGGATTTTTTTTATATATGTTGAGTATTGACCCAAACAGGAAATTTACTTATAATTTTGTGTTCCGTATTTACATATTTTGAGTGATCATACATTAATTAGTGGTGCAGGAACTGTGATGGTGGGTCTCAGTGTACATCGACAGCTCGTAAAACATACAGTAATAAATATGCTTGGTCTTAGAGTTTGAAAAATAGAAAAGTATACTGGTGAGTATACCAGAAAGAAAATTCCCCAGCAGGGGGAGAAAGTTAATTTAGTATTGGACTAAATAAAGTTTCACTCCTTTTCTGGTGTATTTATAGGAAAATAAGGACTTTGTGTTACTTATCAAACAAAGTATAAGAAGATTATCATTTGTTTTCAGAGATGCTTTGTTAAATGCGGGCTCCTCTGTGTTGTTAAGATAAGACTAGCAGCCTTATGCATTTAGGGCCTGGGACTGTTTCTTATCTCCAGGTCTCCTGTGTATCTGAGAGCTAGGGCAGAATTTATGATCTTGGCAAAATGTAGACTACCTAGTCTCAGAGAGAGAGAGAGAGAGAGAGAGAGAGAGAGAGAGAAGAGAGAGAGAGAGAGAGAGGAGAGAGAGAGCAGGAATTGAAGGACTATCTAAAACTTAGACTTCAAATCAGCTAAAATGAAAGTGCATAACAGTGGCAAGGGGGAAACTGGAGCCCCTGTCATTAATACAAACACAAACAATATTAACAAACTACTGCAAATAACACTTCATTTCCTTAAGCACTAGTTTTGGAATTAGATATGACTAGATTTGCTCCTTGACTCTATTATAATGGACTGTAAAACATTATTTAATATCCAGTATGTTCTTCAGCAGAATATTAACATTTATGACAAATAATGCTTTATCTTCATGAAGGCACAATCACAGAGATAAGAATATGAGACTGAAAAGAAAAGTTATTTTTTTTTTGGTTATACCATTTTAGGGGTTGCTCCTGGCTCTGCACACAGGAATCACTCTTGCTGGACTCAGGGCATCATATGGGACACCAGGGATCTAAACCATCAAACCTGCTTCCATCAAGTGCAAGGCAAGCGCCTTACTTGTTGTACTATCACTCTGATTCCCTTACGTTAAAATAAGTTAATTTTTTAAGGAATTAGATAGCCTAATTAAGAGAACTACAGTGAATAAAATGGTTCATTCCAATCATAGCATTTAGCAGTTTAATTTGATATGATGATATTAGAGACTTCAGAAATATTTTTAATCTTCACAAAAATATATGTCAACTAAGAGCAATTAAGCTTAGCAATTTATTAGCTAGTTCTCATAAAATTGTAAGTAATTCATTAGCTATAATCCAATGATTATTTTTAAATAAGACCCTTTAATTAATTTTTTCAGTATCATACAGCTTTGAAACATAAGAAAAATATGCCAGTATGAACAGAACACACTTCCAAAATACAGACATAAACATACCCATCATCCTCTTCATAGGAAATAATATGCTTTCCCTGTAGAACACATATTTACAGCTCAAGTAATTAAAATTTTACATATGACTAGTCCACATCATGTAACTTTGAGTTGTTAGTATTCCTTCTCTAGAGTTTTCTGCTGTATTTTGATAATTGAAATTATATAAATAAGTTCTACTTTTGTACTTGTAGAGCATAATTTACTGAGATGGTCGAAGGTAAATTATCCAAAGAATGGAAAGAAAATACATGCCCCTGGGACCAGATAAATAGTACAAGACAAACGCATGGTATCTCTCTTGCAAACAATGCAATAATTCGATCCCAGCACCATGCACTCCTGGACTCATACTTAAACCAAGAGACAGCCCTGAATTCAGGTGACAGTGTCCCTAATAAAAACACAAAAAATGCCCTTGATTTAAGAATTTTTTGAAACCTTATGAAACCAGATCAGGGAAAACATCAACAGTATGTCCATTAAGTTATTAGAGAAGTATGTTCTTTATATGTTGACTTTGAATATAGCATCTTTGTGCTTGGAAGCACATCCTAATGAATCAATATTAAACATAATCGGTCATATGCACGCATTAATTACAAATACCAAAACACTTAGGATTCCATCTCAATTTTCTCTCAAATGCCCAAAGTTAAATTCATAAGTATGTGTTTTTCATAACCTACAATGAATTTTGACATATATTTCAAAAGCACTAAATAATTACATAATTTTTTCATTAAAAAATAAAAGAAAAACTGTGAGAAGAAAAATTTGATAAAGTTTCATTTTTATTTTCTTTTACTTAAGCTATTTTTTGTTAAAATAATAAAAAATAGAGACTTACTGGTGTCATTTTAATTAGAAGATTTGTATATTACAATCTGATTATGAGTATGTTTCTATGAAAATTAAACAAAGAGTTAAAAATTAACATTTCTCTCCTAGCTAAGAAATATTAGACATTAAAAGCTTGGCTTGCACTTGGTCTATCTCACTTGAATCCCCATATCTAGATATGGTGCCCTGAGCTTTGCCAGGAGATGTCCCAGACACAGAGCTAGGATTAAGTACTGACACAGCAGGGAGCAAACCCCTCCTAACAATAACAACAACAATAACAAAAATGTAAAGCAGTTTTATTCTCCTGAGTGTAGCTTGCGAAATCAATATGGTTCAGAGAACATCAATGAATAGTAATTAATGTTGCTTCAAATACTTTTATAACAAAAGTGTAAAAAGTCTCTATATTTCAATATAAATCTCTCCTTCTGTGCTCCTCCAGTGCGATGAGCTGTAACTTCCAAAAAAGAATCAGAAACATTTGCTGAACAAATAATTTTAGCTTTTCTAGGTCAATGAAAGAATAAGTTGGAAATAGATGAAGGACTTATGCATAAATAGTACTGAAAGAAAAGGTGTTCTTTCCATTAAATATTCATTTCAGAGAACTAAGAAAACTTTCAGGAATTTGAGAAAAATAATTTTCACATATTCCCAAGAATAAATGAAAAAATTATTTGAAATAACTCAAGAACATTTCCCCTAGTTTGGGAGGGAAGTGTGAGCAGAGCTAATCCCAAGAGGACTAGAGGCCTCTATAAAGCTGTTCTTGGCCATCCAGTAAGGAGTTCTATGTAATGGTCTAAGGAAACGGCGCAATGTAATGCTAGACTCCACAGATCAATGATACACCTGATTAAGGTCAATCTCTAATACAACAGAAACCATAATTCTAATCTAAAACCTAAGGCAAACAAACACTAACCTTAACCTATCTATGCCTAAGACTGCCATTTAGTCTAAATTTAACAATTTACCAATAGTTAACCTGGATTATTAATGCTGAAAATAGCAAAATCTAATACCTCACTCCTATGAAAACATAACCCTAAATCTAGCCCCGTTACAAATCCTAACCCTAACTACACTAAGCCAGACTATAATCTAGGCTTAAACTATTAACCTAAAATTGACAACTGCCCAATATTTAACTTGTAATTTTAACTTGAATAAAGTAAAACTAACACAAAACACAAATGCAAACTTACCCTTGCTCTAGCCTTAATTTTAATTTACCTTACCTGCACAAACCATAACCCTAAACTATATATTAAATAAACACAAAGCCTAAATTTAACAATTGCCATATCATTAACTAGAATTTTACCTTTTAAAACAGAAAAAATAACAAATAACTCCTACAGACACCACAAAACTAAACACACTTTAATACCAGACCCTAATTGATATTAACCATAACACTAGCCTGTGACTAAAGCAACCATTTAGCCTAAATGAATAGCTGTGTATTTTTTTTTTTTTTTTTTAACTTCAAAGGCAAACCTATCAACTAGTAGGTTTGCGATGCCAAGTCATCGAAAATCAGATGGGCTGGACATGTAATGTGATTTGGAGAGGACCGCTGGACTAGAGCTGTTACTGACTGGATCCCATGGGATGTCAAAAGATCATGTGGCTACCCACCTTCAAGATGGTCAGACTTCTTCGTCAAGACCCTGAAGGAACGGTTTGAGGATCTTCATATTCCTGAAGCAACCAGATGCCATTGGGCTACATTGGCACGTGATAGGGTCAAATGGAAATGTTACTGGTGCCTGCTCGAGCAAATCAATGAATAGCGGGGATGCCAAGTGATCAAGTGAAAAGCTGCGTATTTTCTTTTTTTAACTTCAAAGGCAAACCTATCAACTAGTACTTTCTCATCCCCTAAACGTAGACTAATCCTAAACAAATTTTAATTCTAATCCTAACACTATGCTGACCTGACCTTGACCCACCTCTAGGCTAGAATTCTAATCTAATAGGCTATTCTAATCTAATAATAAACCCTAACCTAGCCCTAATCCTAAACAACACTGTCACTTATACTAAGCCTGACTTTGGTTAATGTCCTAAATCACCAATTAACGTAAGTTGAATAGCCCAATTTTTCATTTTTACTGTGAACAATAACAATAAAAAACTAACACCTAACACCTACACAAACTAAACTTTAACCATAGCCCTAATTATAATCCTAACTCTAATATATACTGAACTATACCTTAGTTTAAACCTAAACCTATATTTTAGTCAGCTTTAACAATTGTTCAATACTTGCACTTTTAATTATGAACACAAAATTAACAGCTAAACCCATACAAACATAACCCTAACCTGAGCTCCTAAATCTAATCCTATTAGTAACCCTAACCATTTCATAACCCTGACAATTGATTAGCTATTAATTACCCTAAATTTAAGTCTCCATGTATAAACTTGAATTTTTAACTTTGAATCAAAGAAAACCCAATACCTAACCCTGTACAAACCAGGCCCTATTCCTTACCTTAGCCATAACCTTAACCATAAACCTATTTTTATATTCCTTCCAAGCTTATTTCTAAACCTAACAGCTAGTCAATATTTAAAAATCCACCTATACAATATATTCATTTTTACTTTACACACAATAATAATACATAACCCCTATGCAAATGTAACCCAAATACTAACCCTTAACCTAAATGCTAATCCTAACTGTATACTAAACAGGACATATTCCTAGGCTAGGCCTACCAATTAGTTTAAATAAATCAATCACCCAAAGTAGCAAAATCTAACCCTGATCCTAACGTATACTAAACTGATCCTAACCCATGAATAAAACTACCAATTAGCCTAAATTTAACAATTACATCATAATTAAAATATATTTAACTAAAACAGAGCCCAACCTAACAACCAATCCCTACACAATTTTGAACCATAGCAATAGTCCTAATCCTTATCTTAATCCTATTGTTTATCTATATTAAACCTGTCCTAATTTTAGTGCTTAAACTATCCCAATTGCATTATAGTTAATGTAGTTGCCCAATAACTAACTTTCATTTTGATTTTTTTTACATAATTAAACCTAATACTTACAAAACACAACACTAGCCTTAGCCTTTACCATAAAACTAACCCTAATATATACTAACCCTGACCCTAGTCTATGCTATAAACTACCAATAAAACTAAACTTAAAAATAGCCCTCTACTGAATGTTCTTTTAAAATGTTAAAAACTTTCTGTGGTTTTCTGAGTGGCTCCCTCTCTATGGGTGGGTGTCCTCACCATGTAAATGACCCTCATCTAGCAGGGAGAAATTATCCCAGGACAGGCCTCATAGAAGACTTCAGAAGGCTTTCCCACAGATAGATGCCAGCAAGAAAGAATTTTCCTGTTAGCAAGCGAATAAGCTGGTGGCAGAATTTGAATACACTTTTTTTTAAATTTTATTACACCAGTTTTAGACATACAGTTGCAATATGCTAATGCTCGAGTTTTGGTTCCAGTGTTCCAACACCCATCCCTCCACCCAAACCCATCTCCCATCACCAATGTCCCCAGCACCTTCCCCCTCCCACACCACAACTACTTGGTGGGTTCTGTATATCTTTTCTCTCCTCTCTATCTCTCCCTCCTGCCTACCTGTCCTACACATTGCAGAATACAGTACATTAAAGACATAACTGTTTCCACTAGTTTGATGGACTGTATGGCCACAAACAGCCACGCGACTTAGGGACCTCATGGTGAGTGTCTGGACAGCAAAAATGGTGGCTAATGTGGTGGGTGAGTCTCATTCGGCTGCTTTTGGGGACCCCCAGAAGTGATGGGCCAACACCCAAAACCCATCTGTCCTCCTGGGGGCCCCATGGTCAGTTGAGCAGGGGAGAGACAAGTTCCAGCTTCCCCAGCTGCGTCTGAGTCTCTGCATACTATGGCTGGTTGCCCCAGAGCAGCCCCTGGGTGGGGCTACCGGGCTCAAACAAAATGGAGAGGGGAAGGAGCAACCCCAGCTCCATCTGATGAATTCCCGGTGATTCTCCATCTCTGGGAGCTGCCCATCTGGGCTCGAACTCCTCTTGCTCTGTTAATCTAGTCTTGAGGTCAGCATCACTCCCGGGTGGACTCTGATGTGCTGCAGTGTCCGGACAGCGAAAATGGCAGCTAATGTGGTGGGCAAGTCTCATCCAGCTGCTTCCGAGTGAATACACTTTTTGTGATTAACCACAAATGCAAATGTTTGGCTTCTACCGAAGGTCACACCAATGAAGGGTGTGGTTTTCTGAACAGGTGGCTAAATTAGCTTCAGTTAATCCTCCATTCCATACCCTTTAAGTGAGCTCAAAGATGAGATGCTTTAGAAAAACATCTAAAACAAGGTGAAAAAACAAAGCTTCTAAACAAATGAAGAACAGACAAGAGACTCTGGGAAAAATTCAAGAGGAATAACATCAGGGGCCCAGAGGATCAGGAAGAAAATTCTAAAGCAGAAGCAATAGTAAAAAATATAATCTCTGGAAAAATTCCATGGTTGAATTGTGAATGCACCCAAAATCAAAGAGATCAAAAGGTACCAGGTACAAAGAAAGTAAACCCAATAAAATAAAAAATAAATGAATAGACTCCAAGGGACATCCTGTACAGAAGGAAAAAAGATGTAGAGGTAGAATACTTAAAGCAGACAAATCAACAAAGGAAATATCATAGAAAGGAGTGTCTTTTTAAGATTTAGAGGAGGTTTATTAAATAATACCCTGCTAACCTGAAGACAATGGTTTGATATAGTAAAAATAACTCTTAAAATAGATGTCTTACCAGGAATATTTTACCAGCAAAATTCAGTCAGACATGAAGGAACAATACACATCTTCACAGATAAACAAAAGATAAGGAACTTTATACATTGAAAAACAGCCTTCTAGGAACTGAAGTGTATCCTTTAAGACAAGAACAATGTCACAAAGACAGAAAGGTTCTAGAATGGCCTAAATGCATCAAATAAGAGGCACAGAATGGCAGAATGAATTAGAAATGGAATCTTAACCTTCTGCTGTCCAAAAGAAATGCATTTGGACAGTAAAGATAAACACAGACTCAAATCCAAAGGTTGAAAGACAATATTTCTAGGAAAAAATTCTCGAAAAGGTAAAATTGGCATTACTAATATCAAACAACATTGTCCTCAGGACTGAAAAAATTATTAGAGATAGAGTAATTTCTTAATGATTATGGGATTTATACATCAGAATAAATAATTTCCTAGACATAAATATACCTTCCCTAAATCAGGGAAGTTGATTTAGAGTAGCACAAACAAAATTCCTTTATATCTCACTTTCCTGAAACCTCTCTTGAGGTTCTTTACTGATGGGAATGCTTTAGACAATTTCTGGTACCAAGAGGTACGAAGCAAGGTCACTTTTCCCACAAAGTTGCTTGCTTTGCTTTCTGCCCCTGTAGTGTAAAAATCCTGCCCCTCGAGGTGTTTCAGGTGTGGCTGTGGTGCCCTGCTGCATCAGCAGGTGGCAGACAAGAGACAGACTTGTCTACATCCAGGGCACAGCCCCGTGGGCCCTGGATGGTTGATGGTCTGACATAGAAAAAGACTGGGTCCCCTGGGATGAACCCAGAGCAAGGGCAGAACCTGGCAAGCTACCTGTGGTGTATTTGATACGCTAAAAACAGTAAGGATAATGACCTCATTCCCAATGAATGGATATGTTACTGATGCCTGCTCAAGCAAATTGATGAACAGTAGGAAAACAAGTGACATATGCACCTTATGAGGGACCAGCATAATTCTTTAAATAATTGATAATAGGCTTGAAGAAAGACATCAATAACAACATAATAATAGTTGAATACTTCAACACTTTATTACCACTAGACAGATCAACTAAACTAAAACTCAGGAAAGACATACTGGATTTGAGGAAGAAGTGGAGGAGAGGGTGTCAGTAGACATATATAAGGCTTTTAATCCCACAAAATCAAAATAAAATTTATTTTCCAATACACATGGGACATTCTCAATTATAGAGCACATGCTGAGCCACAGAGCATACCTCTATAAAGTTAGAGGATAGAAGTCATATCAGCTGTCTTCTCAGACCATAATGTTCTTGAAACATAATGAAACAGAAACTTAAAGTAACTCAAACTACCGGAAATTAAACAGCTCACTATTTACCAGTGGGCCAGAGGAAATGAAAGAGAAAATCTAAAGATTCTGGAAACAAAAGATAATGAAGACACAAGTTACTGGTACTTGTGGGAAACTGCAAAAGTCGTGTTAAGAGGAAAGTTCTTAGCTATGCAAGCAGCATTCATCAGGAGAGAATAAAGAGTTTACATAAATAACCTCTCTCCATAAGAAACTGGAAAATGACTGAGAAAGGTAGATCAAACAAATAGGAAAAAAGGAAATATCAAAGCTTAGAGAAAAAAAATGAATTAGACTCCTAGAAAAAAGTTGAACTTTTAACAAAACCAAGTGTTATATCTTTGAAAAAATAAACAAGAATAATAATTAAGAAAGAAAGAAAATTCTAATTAGAAAAAAAGGGTAGTGCCACAAAACAGTGGTAATTAAGCAATGAGATACTGAAACAAAAATAGGCCTTCAGATCAATGGAACAGAACTGAAAATCCAGGGATAGATTAACCTGTATATTGTCAGTTAAACATCACAAAAGGGAAAAGTACATGAACTACAACATGGAATGCCTCCAATAAATACTGTGGGAAAACTGGTTGGCCACATGCAAAATAAGTAAACTTTGATCTGTTTCTAATGAAAAAAAAATTGAAATAAAAATAGATTAAAGACCTGAAAACAGACCTGTATCCATAAACTGCATAGAGGAAAATATTGGCATAACTTTCTATAATATTAAAACTAGAGTAGTCATGAATGATTAAATGGTACTTACAAAGCAGGTGCAAGTAAAAACAAACAATGGGTCTGGATAAAATTAAGAAACCTCATACTTTAAGAGAAATGATGGCTACAATACAAAGACCCTCCTTAGACTAGGAATATATTTTGCCCACAAGTCATCGGATAAATGGTCAGTATTCAAAACGTACAGCGCACTAGTTGAACCCTACAAGAAAAATATATCTAAGCCCATCAAAAAGTGGGAAGAACAGATGAACATAAACTTCCTCACAGATGATATATAAAATCAGGAAGACATGAAAAAATTGCTCTATACCAATAAGCATCAAGAAATGCATCAAAACAGCAATGAGATACCACCTGACACCAGAGAAACTGGTACTCATCAAATAGAACAACAACCAATTTTGGTGAGGGTGTAGGGATAAAGGGACCCTCAGTCAGAATGGTAGGAATGTTAATTGATCCAGACTTTTTAAAAAGCCAATATGGTAAAAAAAAAAAACTAGCAATTGTGTGGGGGCGGGGTCGGGTTCTCTCCGGGGCGGGGGGGATAGTTTTCCTTTAGGGGGGGGGGGGGGGGGGGAGGGGGAGAGGGTTGGGGCATTTTTTGGGGTTGGGGGGCGGCGTATTTCTAAATAACTCAGCAATCCAACTCCTTGGAACATAAGCACAACCCAGAAAAACATGGGTGCTCTATGTTCATTGCAGCACTATTCACAATAGCCAAAAACTGAAAACAAACTAAGTGCCCAAGAACAGATAACTAGATAAATATATCATGGTACATATGCAAATGCAACACTGCTCTGCAGTAAAAGAAAAGTCATGCAATTCTTGATACCAGGGTGATTTGGAGAGTGTCATATTGAGTGAAGGTAGTCAGAGGGGGAGAGACAGACACAGGTATCTACCAAGTATTTGGGATATGATGAAACTTCGTAAGGGAATAACAAAGCTCAAAAGAGAATAGAAATGAAGAGTAGGACTGTTCTTCAGTAGGAAGGTTATCATTGGATTGGAGATGGTGGGAGTGGGATAAATCTAAATTTGAGAGGAAAAAATATAGGACAGTGGTGCAGGGGAGAAGTACCTGTCATAGAAGCAGGGGCATGTGTATTGGAAACTAGGGCCATTGATGGAGGGAAGTGGATACTGATATAGGAATTATTGTTGAAATATCATATGCTTGAAACTGAATAATAAATAACTTTGTAACTGCAATTTCTGGTGATTAATTCTCTTTATATATACATATTTATATATATAAAACATATATCACTTGGATCACTTGACAATCCTTTATTCATCAATTTGCTCAAGGAGGAACCAGTAACGTTTCCATTTGTCCCTGTCACATGCCTGTGTATCCCAATGGCATCTACTTGCTCCAGGAATATGAAAAGCCCCAAACTGTTCTTTCAGGGTCTTGATGAAGAATTCTGACCAACTTGTAGGTGGGAGACCACATGATCTTTTGACGTCCCTAGGGATCCAGTCAGTAATGGCTCTTGTCCACCGATCGTCTCCAAGGTCACATTACATGTCCAGCCTATCTGATTTTCAATGCCTTGGCAAACAATACAGTGTCCCTGACTTTGATTGAAGATGGAGGTCGAACTCCTGATTCCTTCTCTCACTTGAGTGAAGCGTGATATTCCAAGCATAGCTCTTTCGATTCCTCTTTTGGAGACATGAATAGCATTCTCATCCTGCCTTTGTAGGGTTCAGGTCTCTGAGGCGTATGTTAATGCAGGGAGAATGGGGGAATCGAAGAGATTTGCCTGGAGTTGGAATTTCTTTGTCCTTTTAGCTATTTTTTCGATGTTCTTGAAGGTGTTCCACACTGCTCTGTTTCTCGTGCACAGTTTAGGTGCTACATCATTCATCATGTTGAGTTCTTGACCTAGGTACACATAACTGCTGCACTCAGAGATGTTTCTTCCATTGAGAATGAATGGAGCATCTGAAACTAGTTCAATTTTCATGAAGATTATTGTGTTGAGATCAGTTCAAGACCTACCTTTCCACATTCTTGAACAAAGTCAGCCAGCATTTGTGCCGCTTGGCTCATGTTTGGTGTTATTAGAACAATGTCATCAGCGAGAGCTGAGGTGGTGTAGTTGCTGACCGTCTATCTTCACTCCCATTCCTTCCCATTCTAATTGTCACATGATATTCTCGAGGGTGGAGCTGAAGATTTTCGGTGAAATGGTATCACCCTGCCAAATCCCTCTTTTGACATCAATAATCACTTCCTTGTAGAATGGTGAGATCCTGGTGGTGAATCCGTAATACAGCTCACAAAAGATCTTGATATATTGGATTTGAACACCCTGTTTGGCTAGGGCTTCGATGACCACTTCAGTCTCACAAAATCAAAGGCTTTATTTAAATCAATGAATGTGAGACAGAGTGGCATCTTTTTTTTTTTTTAAAGTTTCAAAATGCTTTACTTAACACAGGTTCTGGCATACAAATCAGCAATAGGAAAAGCCCTGAACTTAGGGATCATGGCTGGGCCCTGGCCATGTGTAGGCCAAGATGGCTGCTACTACGTGTTAAGGCCCTACAGATTGGAGACAGCTAGGAAAAGGAAAAAGCCATCAGGGTCAAATGCCCTGGGTAATTTCTCCCAGGACCTCACCTAGGCCCTTTCAGATGCTAATGTTGCCAAGCCAAGATCTGCCTTGGAAGTGCCCCTGCAGGGTAGAGTGGAGGAGCGGCATCTGAGATGAACTCTATCTCAGAGTACAAAGGCATGCATCTGTACCAAAGAATATCCTATAGCCAGTTAAATATTTCTCCAAGCCTTCACAAGAGTCTCTGCTTTACTTTATGGTTGTTCTGTACATCAGCCTTTGAGTTATCAGAGAGCGATGCTTGCTTGCTTGGAGGCAAGCAGCATTTCTCTCTGGTCTGTATCTTAAGAGACCAACTCTGGTTGGATCTTAAGAGGTCCAACGTAGCCAGGCAAATATACAGGTAAGATCTAGCTAGTCCTACGATGATTGTGACAGCATGAGA